>PPHD01026850.1:0-11336 GCA_002909625.1 Bambusicola thoracicus
AAATCCCCACAAATCTGTGGCCACTAGGCATTTACGTTACCTCTTTAAATCAATGTTTCTAGGAGATTAAACCCTTTGAGTTTGGGCATCAAGGCTTCTTTACAATTAACACAGCACAGTACTCCCTCTTATAGGGATGCTACAACACAACTCTTCCACAGAGAAAATACGCATATTCCACTAAAATGTGCTAGAAATAAATCATCAGATCATATATCTGTATAACATTGTACATCACAGAAAGATATACTTCATGAGAACACCAATTTTGGGTTTTTTTCTCAGCCCTGCCCAATAGATGTAAGGCGTCTTGACAGGAAAAAATAATACAGTAAGCTTATAGCAGGCCTCCCCTATATTTTTGTCTATTCTAGACAGTGCTACCAATGTTTCTCTGTTAGCTCTGTTGTATCAGTTGGGAACCAAACACAGCAAAAGCTAGACCTTTTCTTCTTTAAATTTTAAGACTGATTATATTACAGCTGTTTTGAGAGCAACATAACAAATCTTGTATCAGAAACTTTATTTCTTAGTATTGCCACGCATTTGTGTTACCACTTTTGTTGTCCTCCTTATCATCCCAATTATTTGCTAATTAAATTTCATTCCCTTTCCTACATCAGGTTACATATGAGCTGAACTGTAAGTAGGCTGCTATGATGTTCACAGACTTTTGAAGAGCAATGGCACATATTTGAGCACAAAAAAGCCTGTAAAAGAAAGTATGCATCAGTAGCACAGAAGACCAGCTCACACACTGAATAAATTTGTGATGAATATCATGCAGACTCTTGTACAGGCAGTCATGCATCCACCACGTTCTGCTTGCTGCTTCCCACAAACCCCATCAGCCTCGTTTAGGAGAGACATCTTAGATGATAATATTGCTTTAGATAACTGGTTCACATAGCACACTTTTTTTAAAAGCATTTTTTCTTACTTTAACAATGTGAACAAAGCTGCAGATTTCTGACAGAAAAGGACAAACCAGGCACATCAGGGAGATTATTTAAAACTGTATTTTCCCACTGTTTTCAAGGTCTTCAGAAATCCTCTCCCACAGCTACACTCCAAAAGTCCATTTCAGCTGCTGCAAGGGACCCCAATGCTTTTCCCAACACAGCACCTGTGCCCAGACCTGTCCGCTCACAGTCCTGGTTGCACTTTTCACTGTGATGGGACGTGACACATCACCTTACCACATCAGGTAGCCCCTGAGCTTCCAGGAAACCTCTCCTGGCCATCAGCCCCAATAGAGTCCCAGGTGACCTGTGGTCATTACCATGCTTTCATGGGAGGCACTGCAACTCAGCTTCCATCAGGGTCGTCCTGCTGCTCCCTGACAACACTCACATGTTTGTAATATTTTAAAATGCCGAGAATTTTTTAATAATAGATTTTATCCTAGAAAACACAATTTTGAAAAACTATAGTAGTTGCAGAAAAATATCCCTTTTCCTACAAAAGTGCCACTGATAGAAGAGACAAGGTGAAAGTTCTGGTCCAAATCAACGGTTCCTATCCTACTTCAACCCTGCATTAGGCACAAGCATAATTTGAAGTTAATATTTTTATATCTCTGACACGTGACCAAGTCACTAACACATTGCACAGTACTTGCGTGGCTATTCTCTCACACTTGCATGCATCCTGGTTCAGGTTTAAGTGTGAAGACATGAATCATAGAATGGTTTGAATTGGAAGGGACCTTTAAAATCATCTAGATCCAATCCCTCTGCTATACGCAGGGACACCTCCCACTGGACCAGGTTTCTTGAAGCTCCATCCAGCCTGGCCTTGAATGCCTCCAGGACATGGAATGGGGAGAATCTGTCAACCATATGTAATAATTTAAAAAGCAGGATAAAAGTGTAGCCAGAAAAATGTGAAGAGGATCCCAGTGGAAAGAGACAGTATCCTCAGATTGCAGTTTGAGAGTTGCCACTTAGGAGTACATCCAGCTTCATCCTTTGAAATACAACTGTATGGAAAATATTCCAGGCTTCTCAAGACTACAGAAGTAACAAGAGGTCTACATGATCTATTTACACTTTGGTCTGATTTACAGAAATATTTCTTGGCAGGAGGCAAGTTGGTAATAAGAAGTGAAGCTTTACCATTCCTCTTCTAAATACATCTTTAGATGTTGTCTCTCTGTTCTCCACCCATTAAATGATGGATCTAAAGACTAAAAAGAAACTGAAGAAGTGGCAAGATCTAACGCCTGTTGGACTAAATGCGTAAATTATGAAAACAAGTCTCAGAACTGGAAGACCTTAAGTCAGAATACTGGTAAGTCAAGAAAGTGATGAAAGCAGTGTTCACCATTATAAAGGATGCTGATTTTATCTGTGACATTTCTAGCCCTCAGAAGTCTACAATATTTTTCATACAAGATCAAAGAAAATGCATTAATATTTGCATATGGTTTTGGAGTATATTTCCCCTCCTTCCATTTGCATCTCTCTTACTCCCTAACTTCAAACACTGGATAATACTGAAATCTCTAGTTTAAAAGCAACAAAAAACCCTCCACTTCAGATAACTAAAATGCATATTGAAATTAATGGGAAGCATTTGATTCCTTCCCACAAAAAATAAAAATCCGACATTTTCTGGTAAAGGCCCATCTTTAATCTCCAGGTTAAACATGAGAGCAGAGAAGTGTGATTACCTAATGAAAGCTTTTTTGTTATTCTCACATTTTTCTGCATGAAATTTTTTCAATGTTTATTTGTATAACTATGAGTTCACTTATGTTGTTTGAATTTTTTAAGCAAGCATTTTGCTTTTATTGTAATACAATTTTATGGTAATTAAGAAGAAGTTGACATATTTTAATAAGTTCTGCATGACTGGCATTAAAACATTCAGTGAAAGGAATTAATGAGAATATTGAATTAGATATGTCAAATGCATCCAATTTTTATAACCTCTACATAACACACACAAAGCACAGGAGCTATTTTGTCAGCATAAATGATACTTTACGATGAGACAACTGTATGCTTTTGAACATCCAAAATGAGTTTTCATGGGGGTTTCTTTGTTGTTTTAATATTTTATGTCTTCCTTACTGAGAAAAGAATACACCTAAAGTAAGGAGTTAGTAATACGGAGCAGTCTTCCAGGAGAGTGAGGGTCAATATTTGTTAGTTCAAAATCAACATGCAAAGAGCTACATTAAGACACTTCCCACCTTTTGAATTTTGGTGAGCATACCACAGCCATGGTTGTAGTATACTGAGCCTAAGAAGATGACTGATCATGGAAACAGCCATTCTCAGGCTAAACGTATTGACAGAACTTCTGTAAGAATAAGAACAAAAATATACTTATGTTTTACCAAACTCAGGCGAAAGATCAGTGGAAGTTCCAGGTAAGAGTTTTTCTTTTAACACTGTGTACATATGTTTTTAAAATATCTCTGTCTTTTCCAAAGTATGGATAATAATTAATGCTTCATGACATTAAGCATATAAGTTAAATAGAAAATCCTATTACATAGCTAGGAAAAATTAGCAGTGGGATGACATAAGACACAGTCTTCAGCTCCTGATAATATAGGAGGAGTTCGTGTTCAACCATTCAGGAAGTCCAAATTATATATAATTCTGCTAAATGTCATCCTTCTCATGCATTTCTTAAGGATTGTTCCCAGGAGGCTGGTAAGGAGGAAGGGTCACTGGGTCCGTTTTTTTTTTTGTTTTTTTTTTAATGTTACAGTAGGGACATTCATAGAAAAACAAACAAACAAACAAACAAACAAACAGCTGGCATAGTCAGATATTATGAAATACAATGAGGACTAACAAAATGTTTTAACATACTTTTTGTTAAGCACAGAGGGAAGCAGACATTTCCTTTCCATAGAAATGTACAAAAACACTGGCAAAACATTGGGATATTTCCTGTTGTTTAATCACCTATGGCTCTTCCCAAAATCTACATTTAAGAATAATCAGAAGTATATCATTTGGTAGGACAGAATATCCTGTTCTAAAGTGAGTTGGGCAGACAGCTACTCTTCAGACACAGACTTCAGGACACTGGGGGCGTTCAGGTTAAAAGATCATATATGATTTTATATTTTCAAATCTATTTAAGAAAGTAAAAGTACACTACAGGCATTTGGGCAATACAAGAATCAAATGCAATCATCTAGATATGCTATTTACCTAATAGGCAGCATGAAACAGAAGTCCTGATCAAGCCCTCTAACCACTCAGAGGTCCTTTAAGGATGCCCCTTCCACAGGCAGCTAGCAGAGAAGCCAGGCAGGCACCCTAGCAGATGCTTTCACCATGGAAGGATTTTAAATCTGAGCAGTGAGTTTCCAAGCCCCAGGCTGCTGAAGAACACTGTGCTCAAAGGTGTTAATGGCTACCAGCAAGTGTGCTTCTGATCCATGGGAAATCAGACTTTGTGCATGCCAGCAGCCCTTTGTTCAAAAGAATTAAGATATTTAATAGAGTAAACCAGCTGAAACAACAGAAAACCATGTGGGAAGGTCCAGGGGATTGATTGAAAATGTAGGGTCCTGTATTGACAGAAGGTAGATGTGTTGGTACATGTAGACAGAAAACCACCAGGAAGCCAGAGAAACAACTCTAGGCCTGGTCTTGAGAACAGAAATAGACTTCCTTGGGTGCAGGATTGAATGGAAATTACAGGTTGGAAGAAAACTACCCGTTATTATTAATTCCTGTTGCACTTAGGAAAAGAAGATACATTCACTGCGAATGACTAAGAAATACCTCCAAGACATGCTCCAAGAAATACAAATGTAAGCAACTTCTCCTCCCCTACAAGCAAGCTAATAAAGCCAGCTAATAGAAGCAAGGAGCCGAAAACAACAGTTTAGCATTCAGGCTACAATGAAATGATTCATTCCTTTAAGAGATCAAATAATAATTAAACTTCCAGTTGTGAGCAGCTGCCATAATTGCTTCAACACCCCAAAACACTTCATGCTCGATAGCTGCTCCCTGCAGCAAATTGCTCCTGGTAAACTTCTCTGTGGAACAGCCAGTCTGCTTCCAGACTTCTAGGGACCTAGCGAGGAGCACTTTAGTCCTTGTCCTCTTTCCACAGCAGGCCTGGCATGGTAGGGTCACCTCAGGGCCAGCACCTTCACCTGCCAGTGGCCATGCCAGCTGTGAGAGTGTGAACAATATCTAGGGCAGCACTAGGACAGTACTGTAAAAATAGAGGTTTCTTTTATGTATGAACAACCTAACAGAAAAAGAAGAGCTGAGTAGCTAGGTTTGTAACTTCCTGAGGGACCTCAGCATTCACCAGAGCCTTTACAGCAATCTACTGAATGTGAAAGGCATAGTAGGCACAGTTAATGCTGCATCTTCCTAAACCTCCAACGAACGCTTGTGAATACAGACACAGTGGTGGAGACCCATTACAGGCTGATTAAATGCAACAAACAGCCTCTTGACTTAGGGATAAGAGTGCTACGAACAGGAACAGGCTGCTGCCTTGCACCACAGTATGATTTTTAAATAAGAAAATCATAAAGAAACGGATTGTTCCTAAATTAAGTCCTACTGAAGGCAGTGACTAAAGGCAGTTTGTAAACAGATTTATAAGTTTCTGACCTTCTGTATTATATTTATTTTATAAATACAAGCATGGGTCCGTCACCTCAGAACATAAAGAAACAATGGCAACTTGAGCTTCTCAAGACATGTCACCATTAAAAACCAACAGATCCTGAAGAGGAATATTATTACATTTTTTCCAAGTCATTTGCCATGCATCTAATGCATTATGTTTCTCTGCAGTGCTGTGACATAAAATATTAACAGCAACAGCAGCAACTAACAACTAAACACATACGTTTTTATTGTAGTTGCTTATGTTTTATATGACAGTCATATCTAATCTAATGCCATATGATGAACTTCATGTCCCAAACTTTTATTTCTGCCTAGCTGGAGTTACTATGAAGAGGTAAGAGAAGAAAGAAGAAACATCGGTAAGCTTTATACTAGCTGTACTGTTGACAGCGCATGTTTATTTTTGTTATTCCTTCTGGTGCTCATTATAAGCACCATACTTTTGGATGAGTTATGGCTAAAGTGTCTAGCTATCAATAAAACATGGGTTTACTGAGTCTGTAGCAACATGAGGCGTAAGAGCAGTAATCTGTTTACTGATAGCACATAATGTGACATGATTTTTATTCAACCCTGACCATTAGAAAATTAAATCAACTTTGATCATTTTTGGAGATTTTAGGCCATAGTTTCCATTTGTAACTATCAATTATTTAAAGTATAGTTTTAAAGTGCTCTTTGAGCTTTAAATATATATATATATATATATAGTAATTTAAACAGCAAATGAAGATGATGACAAGTCTTAAGCTTCGCATGAAATAAAAAGTCTGTATAAAATAGTCACATTGCCATCTACTGACAACTCTTTATAAAAAGACTTGCTCTTTTCATTAAGTGCCTGGCTATATACTAAACGTTCTTTCTCCTGACATACAGTAGTATGAAAAATTAGGAACATACAATATATGTTGTTCAATACATTCCACTGCAATAATCCCACTTCTCTTCAAATCCATTTCAAGCCATTCAGGCTTTCAGTTATATGCTGCAATTAGATACATTTATTAATGGCATTATTGAACAATTTTTCATAGGAGGTAAAACTGTCTTCATGAAAGGAACTACAAAAGGGTATGTTAATAAATCTGTACTACAGGCACAGTACACAGGGACTCACTAATAGGATTTCCATAATAACAGCATTTATCTCACTGCACATTTTACAAGGGCTGCTCCCAAAGTAATACCTCTTGTTTTCTTATGTTGGTCCATGATATCAGAAGCAGATGCTGATGATATGGAAGTAGATGTTGAATCTTCCTGCCAATATCTATTACATTCGGTTGCCATGAGACTGGTGGCAGCACAGTGGCAGTCTGACAAAATGACACCTGACACAGAAGTGCGTATTAAAAAAAGGTGTGTCATTAAATTCCTCCATGCAGAAAAACAGTAGCCATTAATATTCATCAGCTCTTGCTCAACACTGATGGAGACCAAACGGTGTATGTGAGCACAGTGAGTGGTGTGTTTTATCAGTAGTAACTACAATATGAAAGTCAAGCCATGTTCCAGATGGCCATGCAGCTTTTTTTTTTTTTTTTTTTTTTTTTTTTTTTACATGATAGGCATGCTCTTGTGCATCACTGGCAAAAATGGCATAGCTAATGGTGGTGACTGTGATGAAAAATAGCATTTTGTAATTGAAAGTTTACTTTCTTAAATAGTGTTCTTGTTCTCTTTGTATCTGTTGTAGTTTCCATGGAAATAAATAGGAGTTACTTTCAGAGTAACCTAAATATAATACCAGTCACTGGCAATCACAATATTGTTATTATGTGAAAAATAGGAGTTCATGTTAAGGACTCATCATATAGACTAAAACAACAGTGTCAGTGATTCACCCATATATTCACAAAAACTTTTATCTCATCTTGGCATCAAAATACATATTGACCTCGGCCTTAATGCCTTCATTATTAAAATAATTACATGTAGTTGCACTTTGAAACTGAATCTAGCCCTCATAATCAGTTCTACCTCACAGAGACATGGGTCAGTGGATTCTCAAGATGTCCTGTAAACAGATGAAAAATACTCTCATGAAAGCAAAGATATCAAGTTCAGGGTCTCCTCACTGTTACTCAATGAGCAGTTGAAGGCCATCATTACCTCCCTATTTCTTAATTCCCTACAAACAATTTCTGCATGTTCTCTGGTCCATAACATAACTCTGTTTCTCTTCACTGGGTTTCGTAATTGTAATACTCAAATTTGAAAGAAGGATAAAAGAAACAGTAATCTACCAGGTACTGTCTAACCTGTACTACTTGTGCCCAGTTTTTCAGACTGCAAGTTTACTGTGTTTATTTGAAAACTCTACATCCTCTTTAGCGCTTGGTTGCTGTCATTTCTTGCACTCATTTACATACAGTCTATCATTTTATGACTTTTGAGAAATGACCTCTGCATACAGAGCAGTCCAGAGAAGACAACAAACACCCTGCTGGACGCTGGGCATTGCGACACCCTGTTGAAAAACTTTGCACCACTGATCAAGTGCCTTCTGAGGACTTTCTCCTTAGCCAAATTAAGGTAGCAGAGAAGCCTACCTCCACCTAGCACAGCAGTTCAGAATCAGGGAGCAAATCCAACTGCTGTTCACCAGCCCATATGCACAGTCCTGGAACTATTACTTATCAGTCAACAGAAGGAGTACTTCTGAGGAAGGCAAAGTCTTTTGATATATTTCATGCTATGTGAATTATATCCAAAATAAGTTTCCAGGTATAAGAAAAGTAACAAGCACTCAGAAGCCCGAGTGAAAGCTTACAGAAATATAGCTGCTTATATTAACACTTTGTATGTGCCACCTCTGAAAATTGTATACTTAGGCCATATTTCACCATGTCTGAACTATCCTCACATACCTCAGTATCTTGGAATCCATTCTGGATATCGCTTCATAGTACTAATAGCATACATTTGTCACACATATCCTAGTACACTCAAACATTTTATTTGCCTCCTTTTCTGACATTACATGACAGCTTATAACTCTTTGGAGATACTGAGCCATATCTAATTATCAATCACTCAACTATCTATCTATAATAACTAGAAGTCCAGAAGAATAATTAATATGTATATCATATGAAGAGGACGACAGGCTACTGCAAGTTAATGTGCTTGGCTGAAATTTATTTATTTATTCATTTATTTTTATTGTTAAATGAGCCAACTGCCAAATTTCTCACTCAACAGCTTTCCATTTTGTCTTCTTACCCAGCAGTTACTGGCAATAACATCACCATGAAATAAAATTCTTGCAATTCAGTGATTGCAGAACAAACTACGGAAGTCACACTTGCCTCTCCTTGTAAACGCCAGTTTTTCTAACACACTACTATATAAATAGAGTGACTAGAAATATATTACACAAAGTTCATAAAATTGCCTAGCGTAATCATTTAGAGACATCTTTGATGAAAACTGGAGATAAATATTTAAAAAGCAAAAATGTCTCTAAAGTAACCTAGCAAAATCAAAGCTGTTTTTTTTGGTTGTTTTTTTTTCTTTCCTCCAGAATAAGGTACCTGTCACCCAGAAATCCAAGGTCAACATATGATCCTAATGGGAAAACCTGAATCGTTTATTTCACTGTAATTGAGGCTGAGAAACGCAGGAACATACTATATGAGAACAGTACATGCATAATATCTCTTCTCCCGAAGAGCTCAAATTTGAACTTCACAACAGGTGATGAAGGGATTTTTTCTATTTTGGTTTGGCTTATTTTTGTCTTTTTGTTAGTTTTTTTGTTTTGTTTTTGTTTTTAAACAGTACATAGTGATGGCTCTTACAGCGGTGGGAAAAAGTGGTGGAAGCCAAGACAACACTGTTTGTTGTATTCCCAAAGAAGAATAATCTTAAATTTAGCTGCTCATTGTGCTCAGGGCTCTGCTCTCCATATGATAAGCTGAAATGGCCAAGAAACATGCAAAGAATGCAAACAATCAATTAACACAGTTCTGAACTGAAATTACTTTGTTTGTATAACGGAGAGCACACAACAGTGATAAATTATTGCTTTAACACTGTAACAGCATCTGTTGCACACAGCCTGAAGGGCTAAGGTCTGGCCTTTGATCTGCATCAGTCACACTGAAAATAACAAGATAATTGGGATACCTGTAGGACTGTATACACCTATGGAGAAGCTGTTAAAAAAAAAAAAACCTCTAGTAATCACTGCCCACATGGTCATTTGTTTTGTTCGTGTGTGTTTTGTTGGTTTGTTGCTTTGGCGTTTTATTTAAGTTCAACAAGAGAATAAGCATGCAAAAGCATCCAGTTCAGAAGGCTAGTCTATTTACAGTAAATAAGTACATACAAATTTGCTTATACACAAAGCATGACTGAATTAGGGAATGAAACAGTTAAAGATGGTGGATACCTGCCTCTTTAACTCATTTCTGACAACATTTTTCAGTTTTTTAGTTTTTAAACAATCTCCATATACTTTAGGGGAAAAAAAAAGGAAAAAAAAAACATACCAAATTCCATGGTATCAGAATTGTTGCTTCTGCAGTGCAGAAGGTCACGTCATTCAGCACAATGTCCTGTGAGAGCCTCTGAATGAAGAGTTTGGTCTTCTAGTACCTATAGCTCATTAAAAACTAATTTGAAAGTCTCAAGGTTTCAAAGCCACCAACAGCAGAAAATAGAAGTTTAGAGAGCGTATAGGAATATAACAAACCCAAGGGGCTTGTGCTCGTGCTTTTGAAGACATCACTTAATCATCTCCTGTGCTTAAATTTATAAATATGAAAAAAACATTGCAAAGCTAAGCTGTAAAAAACATTTCTCCAAAGATGTTATGAAACTTTTTAAACTGAGTAAAAGTTTCATGGTGCCCCCTCCTCACCTGGATCTGCATATTCAGAAGAAACAATCTAAAAGAGTCAAATAACTTTAAGATGTTCACAGATAAAAATGTAACTCAGCTTTCAGACTCACACATTCTGCAGCATGAAACGCCTTTGGCAGTGAACTGACGGCACAAGTGACAGAACGTAGGAGTGCAGCTGTCATCCTCAGTGTCTTATAACACCAGTGGCCAGTGCAAAATATTTCTGAAGGCTGCAATGGGTGACAAGACACTTCATGAGGAGACAGGAAAATCGAAGGACATTGACTGTTTTATATAGTCACTGAGTAAATCAAATAATATTTTGTTTGTAAGGCCAGGATACCTGCTTTTTTTTTTTTTTTTAATTAAGGATTCATTAGCACAAACAAATGTTTCTTATTAAAAGGTGTTTTTTATTTTTTGAAGATATAGGAAAAAATAAAGCTCTGTAGAAAAGAAGGATGCTGGACTGTCAAAAGTACACAGCCCAAAGCATGTTCTGAAATCCATGTTACAATGAAAACATTTCATGTTGAGTGACTAAAGAAATATATTTCTAGTTTTAGAAAACTTTCTAAACAAACTTTCTAGTTCAGTAATATTTGTATAAATCAAATATAAACATAATATGTGTGTGTGTTTCACATTTTTGTAATTATTTCAGCACTGATTAGTGGAAAATTGTCTTACTCTTCCCTAATTATCTCGATCCAGCAAATACCTAATTTTAAGTTTGTGCTCAAGTGCTTAGAAAGTAGTCCCATGCTGAAATGATGAATTAAATTATTGCAGATGTATTCAGAAACTCAACTTTAAACATTTCAAATTATATAAAGATATATAAAGCCTGT
>PPHD01026851.1:0-11335 GCA_002909625.1 Bambusicola thoracicus
CCCCCCCCCCCCCTCCCCCGGTTGTCCCCATGTTCCCACTTTGCCCGGGGGCTGCACAGTGTACTCCAGTGCTGGGTCACAGAGCAGCACTTGGCTGGCAGCCCCGCGCACAACGAGACGTCACCATCCCCGCACACCCCGCTGGGGACAGCGCACGGTCCCACCACTCCATCACGGGGCACAAAGGATCCAACGCACCCATCATTTCCTACAGAGCCAGGAGCTCACACCCATCTCTCCCTGAGCACGAGGACACCGCTCCGCACCTCCCCCCCAAGAAGGGGGGACCCCATCTGCACTATGGGGAGCGCATGGCATGGAGGGGCTGTGGGGCCGAGCATGGCAGCGGTGAGAACTGCAAGCATTTTCTCATCCAACAAAAAAAAAATAATCACAATCATCAAAAGGAAAAAGCAAAAAGAAAACCCCGAATGATAACGGAAGAACCAAAGAAAGCCCTTCAGGGAGGAAGAGTTTCTTTTTTTTTTTTTTTTTTTTTTTTTTCTCGTTAGTTGGCTGCCTTTACTTGGTTGCTTGGGCTCACTCCATTGCTGGAGCCTGATCCTCAAATGAGACCCTAGTGGAGTCCCTGAAGTCGGGGTGCCTCAGGTCCATGAGAAATTTGGTGGGAGTGAGAATGTGAGTAGAACCTGCGGGAGAACAGAGCAGGCTGACGGCCCGGCCGTGCCCCGGGGGGGGGGGTGCGCAGCATGCACCGGGCCGGGGGGCTCGGGTGTGGGTTCTGCTTTTGGGGCACAGACAAAGGATGCGCTGCCCACCCAGAGCACGCAGGGTCGGTCGCGGAGCGGTGCGGGATGTGATGGGTGAGATGGGGAAGGGGTTGACACGTGGATGGGGGCTGCCCCCGCCTGGCCTGGGTCTGTGTCCTGCTCCCCTTTGGGTGCCCCCACCCCTGGCCCTGCTGTGTTACAGTGCTGGATGCCTGAGCCATGAGTGCACCCGCAGTGCTGGGCAGAGGGTGCTGGGAGGGCACTGCGCACACTGCACATCCTGCACGCCCCATTGCTTGTGCAGTGCGTCCCATTGCACGCACAGTGCATGCCCTGCGTGTACAACATGCTGCATTGCACAGGAGTGCACAGCCTGCTGCATACAGCGCGTGCCCAGCTGCACACACAGCGCACACCGTGGTTGGTGTGCCAGCTCATACACCAATTTCTCCTTGCAACAACCCCCACGACGTGCACACAACAGCTCCTGCAACAGGAGCGACTCAAGCTGCAAAATGCCCTCTTCCTCCCCCAGCTCTGCCTGTGCTTCAGGCAGCAAAACTCACCAGGGAGATGCAAAGGGGGCAAAGAGAGGGGGAGCACAGCGAGGGCGCTCCATGTCCCCGGGGCTGGGGGGGGAAGGGGGGGGTGCCAGCAGCAGGACCCCCCTTGCCCTGCTCACATTTGCCCCGCTCACATGGTCACCTGAAGGCTGCAGGGTGAGAGTGGGATGAGCAGCGGGGAGCAGGGCAGGGCCCCCACTCACCTATTAGCACCTCCCACTTGCCGCTGGCTTGCGTCACCTCGTAGGCGCAGCGCATCTCGTTCATGCTCACCCCCCCCAGGATGAAGATGATGAGGCGGGGGCCGCTGCGGTACTCGCCGGGGGCCTTGTTCTTGTGCCAGTGGCCGTAGCGGGCACTACAGAGGGGGAGAAGGGTTAGGAAAGGAAAGCGAGGTACAGGAGGCTCGCAGCCCCGTGGATAGGGGGTGATGCATCACAGCGCATGGATGATGGCATCGGGGGGTGGGGGGGGGACCCACCTGACAGCCGTGGTGCTGAAGGAGGCGGAGGAGCGGGTGGAGATGTACGGGTAGTGCTTGGTGTCCAGCTTGTCCTCGATGGCGTCCTGCAGGGATACGGCCCCGTGGGGCTCAGCTAAGCATCCCCATTCCCAGCCCTTGGTGGCCCTACCCCCAGGCCCCCCCGCAGCACTGACACTAAGCAGGCAAAGCCCCAATGGTGCAGTGGGGCTCGGTTCAGCTCTGATCTGGGAGTGAGCTTTGGGGGGAGCCCTGGGTGCAAAATGAGGTGAGTCCATTTGTGCAGCTGAAGAACCGTTACAGCTGGGGCAAGCAGGGGCTGGGCTGCAGTGACATCCCACCCAAATATGGCCCCGGGGTTGGTCTGTGTTGGTGTGAGCAGGTGAGAGATGCTCACATCATTGGAGCGCACACTCGGTGCCTGCAGAGCCCCAGCTGAGCCCCATGAGGATACTCTGATCCAAGAGGTACCCACAGGGATGCAGCGAAGATGAAGAAGAGGCAATCTATGCTTTGGCCATCCCAGTGGGTTGGGGCTTTGCATTGTGGGGATGCACAGGAGCTGTGCCAGCACTGTGCAAGCCCAGTCGGGGCTGTGCAATGTACACATAGGACCAGGAACGCTTCCACAAACGTCCCCACCTTGCTGCAGTCACAACAAAACTGCAAGCACTGGCACTGCAGGGCACATGCTGGGGAGATATGCCGGGGTCTGGGCTGGTCCCCAGTGCACACCTCATCCCATCACCACCTCACCTCCATGATGTCCTTAATGACGGGGGTCCACCGGGACAGCTGGTAAGTCTGCTCGCTGATCCGCTCCTTCCGCTCCGGCTTGCTGCGGCGCCGCAGGGTGGACTGAGAAGGGATGGGGACACAGTGAGACACAGGGCCACCCCACAGGGATGTATGCAGACTGAGGGGGGCGGACACTCACGTCTGTGATGATGGGCACCCCGAGGTGGGCCATGTTGGTGATGATCTCGCTGTCCTCGGCCGGGATCTGGGCGTGCTGGATCAGCTTGTTCAGGTTCTCCTCGGTGATACCTGCACGTGAAATGGGTGAGCGCTGTCCCCTTGGGAAGCCCACCTCAATGGCCACCACATTTGGCTCCTCCTGGCCCCCCTTCCTGCACACCCCCCCCTCACCGTTCTTCAGGAAGATGTACAGCAGGATGATGCGGATCTTGTCGTAGGTGCTGACGTTCCCATCCAGCAGGATGGGGACGATGGCCCTCATGGGGTCTTTGATCTTCTCGCCTTCAGCATCGGTGCCCATGGCCAGGTCCTGCAGAGCACGCGCCCATCACCGAGGCTCAGATGTGGCACTGAGCTGCTATCCCCACGAGGTACAGGGAGATGGCAGGGGGACAGTACCTGTTCCACTCGGCACAGCTTGTCCACCGTGCCCTGGTAGTGCTTCATGCAGTCCTCAGCCAGGTGCAGGTGAGTGGAGTACTGCAGAGACACGAGTGGCGTGGGCACCCTCAGAGGGGAGTCCCCACCTCAAAGCCACCTCCGGTGCTGCCCACGCCAGCTCGGCACCAGTGGCTCCACCAGGACCCTTCCCCTTGGCGTTACCTTGCTCAGCTCCTTCTGGTACTGTGGCATCTTCTTCAGCATCTGGGACAGGTCCCTCATGGTTGTCTGCAAGGGAAGGGGATGAGGTCACCCACAAGTGGGGACACCAAGGAGGGAGGGCACAACCCTACCAAGCACTGTCTGAGCGCCCCTTTCTTTAGGGGTCTTGTTCTCATGCTGGGGGGGTCACTGTTCCCTATTTTCTCAGTCCCCCCTCTAGCCTTCCCCCTAGAAAGGGACCCATGGCCCCAGCAGACTTCACCACAGCCCTGGTGACCCCACACAGTGGTGTCCCCAAGAGCCTTGGCCACGCACAAGCTCCTACTGGGAGATGTCACCTTATCGCCCGTGTTCATCCTCTTGCTTGATGAGAACTCCTTCAGGGACCGGGTCACCTCCCTGGGGACAGGAGGAGGACACAGCCATCAGCACAGAGGGAACCAACCCACAGGGCTGGGTGCTGTGGGGCAGCCCATAGGGGACACTCACTGGGACACCTCGGCGATGTGTTTGTGGCGCAGGGAGACCCAGAGGTCATCATCCTCATCCAGGAGAACCTCCTTCACCCGTGCCTCCCCGATGCCACTTGTCTCATATCTGGGAAGGGGAGCAAAGCACGTGGTCACACGTGGGTCATGGGGGCATGGAGAGAGACGGGGACATGCGAGGCGTGGGGTGACATAGGACAGGGTGACGTGGAAGGATCATGGAGGGACCACAGAGGGACATGGTGGACCATGGGAGAACATGGATGGACCATGGGAAGACACAAGGGATCATGGAAGGACTACAGGAGGTATGGGGTAACATAAGATATGTCAGCATGGAGGAATCATGAGGGACATGGAGAGACACGGGGTGATGCAGGGAAACCATGGGGGGATATGGGAGGACATGGAGGGACCACAAGTGGACATAGGGGTCACTCAGCTCTGCCAACAGCTGGGTGACACTACTGCAGCTTGGTGTCATGCCCTGCCACTTTCCATTCACTTAAAGGTTGGGAAAGGGCAATGGGCTGAAGGTGGGAGAAGCTGCCCACACCAGGACGCTGCCAGCACCCAGCTCCCCACCAGTAGCACTCACTCACTTGTAGACATCATTCTCGATGGGCAGCAGGTCATAGCTCATGGCCTGAAAGGTCAGCTCATGCAGCACTGGGGAAGCGGGGTCAAAGCCACGATCCAGGATGAGGAGCTGAGAGCGAGCCTTGTCCGGACCCTACAGAGCCACCAGCAGGGCCATCAGCAGGTGTCGGGGTCCCCATTGCCATCCTGAGCTGGTGCACGGCAGTGAGATGCCACCCCATCCCTGTCCCCACTCACCTCACCCATAGTGGGGTCATCAGCCTTGTAGGCATCCAGCTTGTCCTGGATGAGCTGCGCCAGCATGGCGTTGTCCTTGTAGTCCCTGGGGAAGGAGGAAGGGACGTCAGCCCCCGGCTGTGCAAAGGGTGGGGAGGAGTTGCTGTGATACCCTTGGCTCAGGGGAGAAATGGGACCTGAGCACCATTTGCTGCTCCTTTTCACCTCTCCTTGGGGAACACCATGCTCTGCTTTCCCTTCCTCTATCCCACAGGAGACACCCCTTGGATCCCAGCTCTGCAGAGCATCCCCTGGCTTTAAGCCTCCCACCTCCCAGCCCTGCAGCCTTACCCGCGGTACCGCACAGCCGGGTACTCCTTCAGCGTGGCACACAGCGTGGCAATCTGCTCTGCCAGCCTCTCCAGGATCGGGTTCTTCATCTGTGCCTTGTGCGGGCTGTAGAAGCTTTGGAAGGAGTCCGCTGAATCCAGGGAGTAAACCTGGGGAAGGCAGCAGGGGGAGGTCAGAGGGGACAGGCTGTGGGGACACCCTCACGGGATGGGACAACATCCACCAACCCAAACGGATGCGGGGTCCCACCCCAAACTGGAGAGCTGTGGGGTCCAAATTCAGCCATGTTTGGGGTGCCCTGACCCCGCGCCCTTCCCCTGCTCTTGGACTGCCAAGAAGCCCATCTCCCACCCGCCCTCAATGGGATATCACCTGGGACCCGATGCCATCTGTCCCTCCCTGTCCCCCTTGTCCCCACAGCACCCGGCGCCCTTGGCAGTGCAGGGCCAGGAGGCAGCAGGGCTGCTAAATCCCTACAGCGGATCAGCCCCGAGATATAATCAAAAGAGACAGAGCGCAGGGAGCAGCGCCGGGATGAGGATCGTGGTGCCTTCACAGCTCTTACAGAGGCACTGATGGGGGGGGGAGGACCCAAGCATCCCCCTCCAGGTCACATGCAGGGGACATCCCCTGCCCTCACCCACCTGGGACTCGGAGGGCAGGAAGGCGATGTTGATCTCGGTCAGGGTCTTGATGACCTTGGCAGCACGGGACTTCACCAGCTCATTGAACAGGGCATCGGGGCAGGCTGCAGGGAGCAGGAGGAGGAAGCAGAGCTCAGGGCAAGGTGGCCACGCTCCCATGGTCCTGCCCTGCTCCAAGCATCCCTCCCACCCTGCTTTCTCGGGCACGTTTCAGTGGCAGCATCGTCCCCTTTTCTTGGTTTGCACGATGCATTTGCAACGGAGGGATGCAACGCCCTGCGCTTGGGAGCAGGAAGCCCAATTCCCGCTTTTGATACACAGAAACCTGACCACGAGCTTCTCCCCTTCCACCTGCCAATGCCTTCAGTGCCCTGTGGGTACTCACAGTCGGTGAAGAAGACGTGGGCTGCTCTGTACTTGGAGGTGGGGGGGTCCTTGAAGTCACTGATGAGGGAGTGGACGGACTGCAGGAGAAAAGGGAGCGTTGGGGCTGTGCAGGGCAGCCCTATATCCAGCCCTATAGGAAGCTCTGCACCCTGTGCCACAGCCCCGATACATCCCACGGGCATCGTTGTCCATCCCGGATTGGGCACCCACCCCAGCTCACCTTCTCGGAGGGTGTGATGAGATAGACAGCCTCCAGGCTGGGCAGCGGCTCCCGGCGCTTGTTGATGTCCTCCACAACTGGGGGGGGAAAACACAGGGACCATGCCAGGGGATGTCAGCACATCCCATTGCAGCAGAGCCCCTGGGTATCCAACGTACCCCCTGCCCAATGCAACCCTGTGCTGCCCTATAGAAGTAAGGAACAGCCCTGGGAGGAGCAATGGGTTGGTCTGTGTGGGAGGGGGGGATCCACAGACACCACGTGGGATGGAGAGGGGTGGCTGCATCCCCCCCCCACAGCGAGAGATGCACGGTGCAGGTACTCACTGGTGATGCCCTCCGTCATGATGTCGGTCATTTTGCAGCAGGAGGACAGCATGCGCATGCTGAGCTGGTCCACCACCAGCACCTGGGGACAGCAGCCATCGGATAGGGACGGGGCAGCAGGGAACAGCCCCACCTGCTCCCATCCCTTCCCAGCTCCATCTTCCCCACCCTCTTTCTCTTCCTGCAGCCCCGCTCACCTTCCATTCCCCCTTCTTCTTCACCTTCCGGATCACATCGTGCATAATTTCTGCAAGAGGAGGAGATGGGGATGGGGTGAGCACTCTGAGCCCACCCGCAGCGCTCTGGGATGCTCCATTCCCTGGGGATGCATAGTGGGGGTATTTTGGGGACCAGGGGTGGGGGGGGATCACCCTCACATGGCACTCACGACTCAGTGAGGAGCACTGAGCAGAGCCCAAAAGTGGATGGTGAGGGGATGGGGGTCCCCTTGGGCCACCCATACGCCTCAGCCCTAATCCGGAGCACCAGGACAACAACAGCGGCTTAAGGGCTCCTTTTAGAAACAAGAATCAAGTGGCCTCAACCTGCTCCTTGTAATCCCCCGCAATCCCATTTCGCATCCCAGCCCTGCAACGCTTACACAACCAGCTGGGGGCCATCCCCACACTGTCACCACGGGGCCACCTGGGGTGCCAGGGCTGCACCTACAGAATGGGGACGTCACCCCCAGGGCGCGCGTTGATGGGTCACCCAGGTATACAACCTGAGCCTATGGAGCTGTGCCCAGCAGCCCCCTTTCCCTGGGTTTCCACCCCCTATAGAACAGGGATGTGCCACCGAACCGCCTGGCCAGGCTTGCATCTCATCCCGGTCCCCAGGGCAGGGATGGGTGCCAGGAGGAACCGAGCTCGGTGACGGACATATCCGGATCCCACTGAAGGACCTTGCTCTCTCTCCCCATTACTCATGGTTGGCTCCTTCCCTCGAGTGAGGATCCAGGAATAACAGTGCTGTTTACCAGCACGTCCCACACCCTACAGCCAGCGCCCCGCCAAACCCCGACTGGGGGAGGGAACATGGGGCAGGAATCCCAGCCCTGAGAGCACAGCGGTGTCTGCTGCGAGGCAGGGAGGAAGGAGGCTGGGACAGCATCTTGTACACAGCCACGGGGAAGGGATGCTCCCATGTCAGCAGGTTGGAGGCTGCAGGGTGTCCTCATCAGCCGGCGATGCTCACGGCCAAGGTTTTGGTCTTGGAGATAAACCAGGCTCCAGGGGAAAAAATACATCTGTAGATGTGAGGCAGTGCCTTCAACGCTTGGCTCGTCTGAGCCTACCACGGTGCATCTGCTTCCTTCAGGGTGGAAGGGTTTTAATCACAGCTTCAGCTGAGAACAGATCACGCAGACAGCCCTGGGTCTTCCCTTCAATGCAGAGAAACCACCAACACCTACGGAGAAGGGAGCGCATCCCACCTGCAAATGGACCTCCATGCAGCACACTGAGCAATACAGACCCAGAAGTGCCATCCTCTCATCTCATCTCCATCTCACTCGGTAGGGCTCTTTCTTGGGGTGACAGCACAAAAATGACCCCTGGCATTGTTGCCATGCAGAGCCAGGAGCTGGTGACACGGTGGCCTAGCAGGACTGCGGCCCATCCGTCACTCCAAGAGGCTTAGCCTGGGCTGCTGGCACTGAGCTGGCCCCACATCTCCAGCTGGGCATGGGGGGAATGGCTTGAACCCACCACAGCTTGTGGACGCATCGTTAGATTCATTTTGAGATGTCCCGAGCCAACTATCCTCCCTCAGAAAGAGCCTGAAGCTTAACCAGCAGTTCCAATGTCCAATGAAGAAGTGGCCTTGCCCCATCCAGCACCCCAACCTGGAGCACCTCCTGGTGAGGGATGCTGCTCTGGGGAACATCCCATTCCTGCTTGAGCACCCACTTCTGCTTTATCCAACACATCCCAGGACCTCATGCATGGCACACCTTGGCCTCAACGGATGGCAAGGCCCTACAGGACAAGGGTGGCCCTACGTGTGGGCTTTTCCCCTAGCAAGGCTCAGCCCTTCCATGCTGGGATCCCTCCATTTCAGGATCCAAACCCCTCAAGCAGCCCTGGAGAGCCGAATCCCAGCAAGCTGGGTTGGAACTGGGTGAGATTTGAGGTCACTCCCAACCCAACCCAACCCATTCCGGCACTCCATGAAATCCGCGGTGAGGTTTGCTCCAAACCCACTTCTCTCCAAGAGCTGTCACGACGCATCTCTGAAACCAACGTGTTTCCTTTCAGGTTGGCCTGGCAACTGCTTTCTGCTGCTTCATTGACTAATTGCTTAAGACACTGTGAGCACTCCATAGACACAACCACGTCGGAACATAGTAGGCAGCGCATCGACCTCCTCACCCGTGCAGCTACAGGTGCCAGCGCCATCCCCAAACACTCCTCAAGCAAACAGGCTCCGTGGATGGCAAGGAGGCCATCAGCCCCAGCCAGGGCATAGAGAATAACTTCACTGATGGGATGCAAAGCCCACCTGGCATCTCTCACCATAGCCAAGAGCCATCTCGACCTCAATGGGATGGCTGGGGAGCGTTGTGTCCATACAACCAACAGCTCCGAGCGGTCTTTGCTGCTCCCATAGCGGGCTCCCAATGGGCTGCATGGAGCCCACGCAGCAACGTGCCTTCAGCTGCTCTATTTTTGCTCTCTCCGAGCTCTCTCCCGCATGGCGAGTTGGTGGACACAGCATCTGCTCCTCAGCGTGCAGCCAGAGCCACGTGATGATGACTCTCTTTGCAAACGCTCGGGGACGAGGGATGATCTCGGAGGCCTTTTCCAACCATAATAATTCTGTGATCCCGTGATTCCTCTGAGGACACTTCTTATTTTTTAAGAGGGAAAGGCTCCAGGTTAGTGCCTTTCTCAGCCTCGGGTGCAGGTCTGCTCAAGTGAGGAACACCACTGTTTGTATATTCCATGGGGGAGGATGGATGGCTATTTCCACACCAGGGTGCAGACCGTGCTCTATGCTGCGTGCACGTGAGCCCTGCTGGCTGTGTGGTCGTGCAAGCCACGACCCAACTGCTCCTCAACCTGGAGCCAACGCTGCAGGCAAGGATGGATCCCAAGTGGACAGATGCTGAAGCCCCAGAGGAGGCTTGGCTTCAGGGCCTGCTCTGACCGTGGGCATGGGGCACAGAGGTCCCCTCCCTGCCCACCTGCTTGTGGAGCACACCAGGGAGGGCTGGAGGCGACATCCCCCATCCTGGTCCTGAACTCTTCATCATCTTCTGCTTGGCTACGGGGCAACGCGTGTCTTTGCTGTGCCCCGGAGCATCCTCAGCAGCAGGCAGCACTGTGCCTCCGGCATCCCCCTGGCCTTAGCAAAGGCAGCGGTGCCCCACGCAGCCTGGCTGAGTCACCCTCCAACCACACACACCCCGGGGTCTGGCCGTGCCCTGCAGCCCGCAGAGTGCCCAGGGATGTGCCGTGCTGTGTGGCGCCAGGGTCAGGGATGGTGACATGGCACTGCAGGTGTGGAGGTGCAGCCTGACACGAGGATGCTCCATTGGGGGGGGACTTGCTGCTGTCCTGAGGGCAGGAGGGTCCAGGAGAGCTGCGCTTCTCCCACCCTTGGAGAGAAAAGGATGGCTCTGGGGATGCCTCTCTCCTCCTGCAGGCAAAGGTGCCCCTGGGCTTTCAGCCCATTGCTGCTGGAGACAGCTCGGTGCAGTGAGCCCACCCTCCTCCTCCTCAGGGCTGCAGGAGTGCAGGCACTGAGCCTGGCACCACCTCCTGCAGGATTTTTCCTGCCGGCACTGCCTTCCCAACAGCCCTCCCCAGGAGCAGCAGCTCGCCAGGACCTGGCAAGGTGTAGGGACAGCCCTGCAGCACTGCGGGGTGACGAGCAGAGGGGCACAGGGTCACAACCCGGAGGGGACACAGGGCACCTGTGGCAGCTGTCCCCTTGCTGCCAGCTCCCAGCTCGGGGGCCTTTCGGAGCACCGTGCGCTGTGGCAGCAGCTGCTCAGGGGAATAATCCCATCCTGGAGGGCTGCCAGGGCAGAATGCAGCGCTGGAGGTGGGGCCGCGGTGGTGCGCAGCATCCTCGCCTCCTGCCCTCCTCCAAAGAACCCCCAGAGGGATGCTGCCCTCGGGTCAGCCGCAGGGCATGAGCTGAGACCTCAGTTCTCAAGAAGCATCTCTTCTTCCTCCTCCTCCTTTGGGGAATCCATGCCCAGGGGATGCAGGGCTGCAGCGGTGCGTGGGTCCCTGCAGCAGTGGGGAGCACCCCAAGGTGGGAGCCGACCACCGCAGCCCTCAGAGCCCCCCGAATCCCACAGAGAGGGTGGGGAGCTCTGCAGGGTTCGCAGTCCTCCATCCTATGCAGCATCCTGCAGGCACCTCCCCGACACCCCACGGCAGGGCTGCTGCCGGACCCCATTCCTCCATCAGGAGGGGTATTTTGAGGGAGGAGCGGGTGGGTTCGTTACAACCGCAGAGGGAAGGACTGACAGATGTGCACACACACGTACAATAACCCCCCCCTGCACCCCTCCCAGCACACTGACAACGAAGGGACACGCAGCGCCCCTGCTTCAGCTGTGTGGGGGGAGGATGCAGCCCCACTGAGCTGCTTTGGGGTCCCCTCTCCCCCCTCGAAGCCACCCCTGCAGCACAGCAGCCTATGGGGGGGGGATGGGGGACGACACATCTCCCTGCATTCATCCCCGCAGCCCCAATGCAGCTGCGGGAGCACAGCAGGGCAGCACACCCCG
>PPHD01026852.1:0-11335 GCA_002909625.1 Bambusicola thoracicus
TTTTTTTTTTTTTTTCTGAAATACGCACAACTTATTAACCTGTACAATGTATGAAGTGAAGATGACTTTAAAGTAAGGAGAGAGTGCTCTTAGCAAAATTCAGGTGACTGGTTTTAGTTACTACAAACACTAGCCCACGTAGTCATGCTCTGGTTATTCCCCTGTATGCATGCAGTGCAGAGACAATACATAAAAAGTTATCAGACCTGATTCTGCAAGACTCTGATCTCAAAGGAACTGAAGGTAACTGACAGCAGCACCAGACTTTGTGGTCTTGTGAAACATGAATTAAACTACAGACTATGTACAATATCAACTACTTGTGGTCTAGCTGTGCATCTCAAAGGCCAACAGAAACACTGTAGAACATTTTGTGCTTTACAGAGTATATATTTGAACATCTTTTACCTCGATGATTTCCTTTACTGTGTTAAAAAAAATAATAAAAAAAATCAAAACTCTATTTTACTTGCTGCTACAGAGGAAATTTATATATGTTATAGAGGCCTAAGGTAATATCAGCTAAAAATCAAATGTTACATGACATTCTTGTCTTCACTGAGGAAAACCTCAGAGCTATAAACTTACAGAAAATTACCTCCTTTTCTTGCATTTGAAATGAGAAAATTGATACTACTTGAACAACATTCCTTGGTGGTTACAAGTTAGCACAGTGAACTTAAAAAAGCATAGATTTTCACTTGCATACAGATAACTTCAACTTGAGACAGCATTAAAAAAACAGTAGGAGGGAAGGTGAAGTAGTCAGTCTTATCTCTCTGACCAGTATAAAAGCACTGGACACTTGCTGAGCTGTTCAGGAAAAGCAATCATTCTTGAACAGTAAGTCAACACAAAAGTTTGCAGAACGGCAACACTTTCAGAGAACATTCTGCTTTTTCCCCCACTTTCTCAGCTAGAGCTTCTTTGCCCATATTTGCAAACAACTCTTTCACCTGATTCCTGTCCTTGACAAAGGAGCTGTAATTGGTATTCAAAATCTAAGGAGATAAAGTAGTAATAAATTATTTGAGAGATCCATAAAGAAACAAATCAACCCAGCAGCTTTATAAGGGAAGAGAAAAATCCCCAATGTTAAACATCACAAGTTTGAAGTCTCCATTCCCTTTAGATATTCACAATTATTTTAATGTGCACTTAATACCTCTTCAATTTCTCACTGACTCCTTCATTCTGTAATTATTATGAGATTTTATGACTTTCTGTACTAAGTAACACTAATCATAAGGTTTAAAAACATTAAATCCTTTCCTAACAAGAAAAATGTTGCCATTTGACACAATCACTCACAGTTTATTTTAATATCTGAAACCATAAGCCTGCTCTTCAGTTGTATTTAATGAAGAAACAGGAAAGGCTTAAGTTATCCTTCTGTAAAGCAGGAAAATAAACAGTTTTTTTAGAAGAAGCAAACAAACGTGAGCTCAACAGGTGTACCAAAACAGGGAATATCTGCAGAGATCTGTGATCTATACATGTATTCGTGCTTACAAGGTGGGAGACACTGCAAATTTTGCTAAAAACAAAGATATAAAAAGGGAATAAAAAAGGGGAATAAACTAAGGCTACCATACATGTAAACAATCACATTACATTCTACTTGCAGGCTGTCTATAAAGCCAACTTTATGAAAAACAAAGTGAGAAACCTAGGATTGAAAAGATATAGAGCAGCTTAATTCACAGTTTAATAGAGAAGAGGAAAAAATAACTTGAAATTTCGACTTTTTTTAGCCTCTCTAAAACAAAGTTTCATCTGAATGGCTACAATTATTTTGGCTTAACTCATCCTTAAGACATTACCCTCATGTCTCAAACACAGGTAACAGAGAAATCAGAAAATCCAAGGAGAGCTTCGCATACATGCAGAAGCGTCCGGTGTTCCATAAGAGCAGCTTTGAAATACCTTCATTAAAAATACATCCAATTTATATTTCAGTGACTCATTACCTCTGACTATTGCCAGATTCCAAAACATTTTCGAAAGTAGCAAGATAAGCCATGCATATTGAAGAGACTGTCTTGTTTTACGAGCATTCTTTTTAAAGTAACCTCACAATGAAAACAGAATGGGATTAATAACAAAATCTCTCTGCACGTAAACTTGAGAAAAGGAAACTCACAAGAAGACCAAATCCTGTTTACAAAATCACATAGGAAAAGAACTGCCTGTGATGGGCTGTAACGGCAGCTTTCTGATACAGGCTGCTGCTCAAATTGTCTCTGTGGATAAGCTCCCACCACAAGCCCCATTTTGCACTCACAAAACAAAACAAATGGAAAAAAAAAAAAAGGAAATGCCAACTATATTTCAGTTGTTAGCATTTTGCTCTTGCTGGATAGCAGCAGGCTGAAGGAGACAAACTCCCCACAAAAGCAATAGCTAGTATCTAACATACTGTGATAAGAGAGAATTATTTAACAACTTACATAAAGCCCACAAAAATACATCAGTTCTTTAAAGGAGGGGTGTTTTCTTGTTGTGATGGGCTGTATTTTCTCGGTAAGTCACGGTGTAGGCAGGGAAGGCTGAGGTGCTGAGCTGTCTCTTACCTGAGCTGATCATACTGTGCATTCTTTGCTGAGCCAAGAGCTGTTCACGTCCAGAAACCCCATCTGAGGAAAAACACGATTCACTCTCGTAAATTGTCTGCAGCATATTCCAACCAGTCTGCACTTCAGCTACATGAGAGATTCATCACGGCACTTGCACAGGGGAGTCAGCCACGACCCTCTGCCGTCCTACCTCCTCCAGCCGGGCTCGTCAGACAGTACACTTCAGTAATTAGAAATGTTTAAGCATTTGAACAAGTATCTATTAGGAGAGAAAACGCAAAATCCACTTTACACAGCAGTGAGAGGGCTTGCTGGGCTGTGCGCCTCAGAGTTTGACCAGCTGTGCTCTGGGAGCCAACAGCAGGTGGACGAAGAATCAAAGAAGTATCTCGGTGCTTTCTGGCGGCGCGTGTGGGGAAACACAGCCTCGCACTGAGCACGAGCACCCAGCGGGAACCGATCCCCGGGGTCCGGCTGCGGTCCCCCCGCCGCGCTGCTGTCCCCCGGCCGTCCCCAAGTCCGGCTGCCGTAGTTGGCCCGGGCAGTGACAACTCATTTGCATTTGAATCAACAACAGCGTGGCCCAGAGGCGGCAGAAATAGAACAATGGCTGGCCTGAGCCAAAAATAGGTCAAGCGCAGCCGGGTGATTGGAGCCTGCATTAATGCATTTAAAAATACCACAGCAAACACAGCTGTCCAGTCGCTGTCTTTCAAACTGCAATCCTCCCTCGTCCTCGAGCGTAATTAACCCTTTCCCGTTGCCAAGCCTATTTCTGTGAGGAGGAGCGCGGGTGGGTGGGCGAGCAACAGGGCACAAGCGCTTCTCGCACCCTGCCCTCCCCTCCCCCAGCAGCATTTGGTGAGAAGCAAGAAAAAAAAAAAAAACAACACACACACAAAACTGTTTCTAAAATAGCGCTGATGCTCTCGTTCGCAACGTGGTTTCTGCCGCGCCCACGCACAGCAGTCCCGCGGGGCTATTTCGGCAGCCCTTGTCCCAGGCGGTGGGACCGCGGCCTGCTGGGCCGGGCGAGCCAGGCAGGCGGGCTGGGGGCGAGCAGCAGGCGCGGGGCCATGCTAACGGGGAGCCGGGTGGGGGCTCTCGGCTATAAGCAGCGTTTCCATATTTAGCACGCCTGGTATAATCCTTATAGTAAGGCACCAGTTGTGGCACAGCATATTCGACATGCCTGCCTACTGTGCACCATTCCGTCGGCTTACTTAAAATGCGGAGAGGGGCTGAGCAGCTCCCACTTATCTTTAGCAGCATTAGGCAATTTGTACGACGTCTTTTTCCCTTTGATGAGGTGATGCAGTTTCAGAATGGCAGTGTTTGCAGATCAGACTAAAAACACCATGCTGCTCTAAGTCTTGGCAGGCTTCTCACATGCTATAGTAGTTTCATTTTTCTAAAGATATTTCAAAAGTTGCATGTCTTGTTTTCTGCTTACTGCATCTACATGCAGATCAGCAAAGTTTCATTTCACTGTTACAAACGATACTTAATCTCTCTGAGCCCTGCTTTGCCATACGGTGTTTACTACACAGGTCACCAGAGCCTGTCACTACCTACCTGTATCTCCCTGCACTCTGGCCACACACATGCCAAAATTCTGTGCCCCCCTTCCCTGTCCCTGCCCCAGAGAAGTGAAAGTGGCAACAGGAACAGGATTACTCACTGGGATCAGGAAGTCAATGCAAAGGTTGTCTCAGAGATTTCCAGAAATCCACCAAGTCCTGAACTACCTCAAGCACTTCTTGTTCTCAAAGACACAAGGATGCTGTGTAACACTTGAAGCTCAGTTCTGCCTTTAGGCCAAGAATTGGCTGTCTGCTGCTTAACTCACAGAAGAGATTGCAGTGAAGGGCAATATTTTTTTCTTAACTTGTCACAGTTCTGCTTATCAGAGAAAAGATGCTCAATGACAAAATACTGTGACATTGCTGTCATATTGGAGACTTCTACGGCATGCGGGAGGCCCACGGTTCCAGTCTCCTCCCTTTTTTTGCAACCACTTTACTTCCCCATGTGCAAAATAATCCAGTCCTGCCAGGGGTTAGGATCAGTTCCTTGGACAAATGGAGAAAGACTGCAGCAGCTGACAATGGGATTTTCCCTACAGGATCCTCAAGTTATCACCTAGCACTGATCAATGCTCATCTCTTCTCACCTTTCCTCCTCACCCAGTTTACCACATAGACAAATGTGAACATCCTGTACCACACTGTAAAGAGGAAGGGTGCTGTCATAAGAAAGGCAAAGGGAATGGGAATACTTCTGTGGAAGCAGGAGAGCTCTGCAGGCATCGTAAACCCTGCTCTGGAAAGGGGAAGGGACAAAGGTGGCAGCAGCAAGTAGGGTGTTACAATGCAAGCCAGTGGTTGCATAGCATGCATATCAGGTCATATTGACAGCTGGCAACTTGATATCATGAACATTTATAGTAATGCTCATAACACTCTCAGAGCCAGTGCTAGAATGCTAGCTTGGATTGAGACTACTCGGTAATCAACAATTCCAGTTCATTCCCAGGAAAGCTGTTCACTCTACTACATCCACAGTGCTCCAGGGGTTCCAAATCCTGGTGCTGCTCCCCAGAGGGCTCCAAGAGACCTGCTTAGACTTCTGCAATCCCATTCATGCTGGAGATGCTTCAGCCTCTAATCACATTAGAAAAATGATAAACTGAACTGAGAGGGCTGAGAATGCATATGTTCTTTTATCTCTTGAAAATAAGAATATCCAAATGTTTTATGTATAGGGCAGAAGATGTCTAACAAGTGCAAGGGGAAGCACCAACAGACACAGAAACTTTAACACAGGAAAAGCTTTTTATAGACAAAGGTAGATTAAAAAAAAAATGGAATTGCTTATGCCCTTGAGCCAACCAGAACATGACCCTATTTAGTGATTCAGTATCACAGAATAATCAAGTCTTGTATTACAGCGAAACACTGCATGAGTAAGTAAAAAACACACCATAACACAGAAAATTCTGGAGTGTGGGAGACTGGCGTTAGGTATCTATATGTGTTTCTAAGTTCCTGTATATGTGGTTATATTTATTTAGATAGCATTCACAGCTCTGACTGACTTTAAATACTTCAGTGGCTAAAAAAAAAAAGTAAACTATTTTCAAGAGTAGAAAATGTGCATTCAGACATTTAGCTGCAAGAAATCTTAATTTTGGCATGGACACTTTAAAATAACAGACATGAGTTACACTGTTAGCTAATCCATAGACTGCAATGACTATTGTATTGTTTTATATGTGAGATTTTACATAAAAATTATATCCAAAACTTTCACTTATGAAGTCAGTCACCTCAAAGGTGACATTTATAGTCTGAATACTTTTGAAATGCTTCAATATACTATGGGCCTACTTACAAAAATCTGTTTGGTACATGCTTGCTTTAAAACACTTGTGTAAATCCATCCTTTTTCAACATATTTAAGCACATGCTTAAATTCTATGGATTGCAACAGAATTTAAACATGAAGTGAGCACTTTGCTGAGTCAGCCCAGTCATCAACTGTATGATCACATGGCTTTAAATTGTTCCTTTACAGTCCCACAGGGGAAGGAGAAAGGGTTTGTGCCTGGACAAAACTTTTTTTTTATTTTTGAAGCTACTCATGTTATAAGGCAAAGTTCATACAGGAACACGAGGGATTTTTATTATTAGTTGTTTTTGTTTTTTTTTTTTTCTAATGCATTTCCTAAACTTGGAGAACTTTAATGACACTAAAGGGAAGAGTAAACTGTTAATGTGATTGCACTGCTGAGGTGACTCTAAATGCAATCAGCGCCTTTATGGAAAATGTAAGGCACGTTAGTAGCTTTGAGATCTCATTACAGGGGGTTCACAATGTCTCTCTCTTGTTTTGCTTCAGAGTTGTTAAAAACAAATAAATGTAAGGAAATTATACTGGGAAACAGCATTACTGCAACATTAAGACTGAGAAATTAAGTGCTCAAATTAGAAGGAGCTAAGATTTCTACTCCATTATTAACTCAGCACCATTATAATTAAGCAGCACTTTTCTGCTCCTACTTTCCTCGTTAAGTACAAACAATACATTACTGTTTGTTTTTAGCATACCTCATTTATCACCCACATTCTTCTGAAGCACAGCCTTCATTAATATTCATACTGTAGTTTCAGCTTTGGCAGTTTTCTTATTTATTAAGGAATTCTTACATTTATTCTTCTGCTGGACTGCTTCATTGTAACATATAAATACTATATACATAATTAACTAAAGAGATGCTATCCATTTTTTAGTCACATACTTAAGTTTGGATATTGCAGCTCCTATAGATGTCCCCATACAGTTGTCCTTCAGTCCTTTTTTATTAGGCAAGTATTCAAGGAAAAAGCATCAAGTAATACCATGCACCAGTATAAAACAATGCATGACCAAGTGCTAACTAAATTAAGTTTGTATGGGTAATATTAAATCTGGCCTACTTCAGTACTGAAATTTTGATTTCTAATCCCTGCGACCAAAACATATCCTAACTATTATTTGTATATCTAATTATCAGGAAGCAGATAGTAGAAGCAGATGGTTTGGGAGCGGAAAGAAACCAGTGGAGCTGCTCAAGCACCCTGTTTTAACTCCCGCCTGGAAATAAGGGACTGCATTCTGAGCGCCGGGAGAGCAAAGATGAATCATTCAATCCACATGGTCCGGTTGGAAAGCTGCAGTGCAAGGATGTCTGCAGTGAGTTTTCTGTAGAGCAAGTCTTCGGTGTTGCCTGTGCAGGAACGCATGTTCAGAGTGCCCTGAACCTATGTGAGGGGCATTTTTCAGCTGAGGAGAAAGCGGTGGTTCTAAGCACCTTAAGCTCAATTCAAGCTTCAAAGGAATTTCCTGGGACAAAGAAAGGCATATCTGTAGCTTCAGGGGATTTTGTGACAAACAATGAGTGAATAAAACTTCATAAAGTTTTGAGAATAAGAAGTGCTGCCCTAGGTAAATGTATGGGTGCCTGCAGTCTCTCAGTACGACAATAGAGAGCCGTTCAGCTTTCACATGTAAATGAGCTAAGGGCTTTTGGAACTAGCTCTCCTTTCTGCTGATTACCTGTCACTTTTTCTCCTCTTAAAATATGCCTTTCCATTCACATAAATAAGTCTACTGAAAATTAAGTCCTAGATTCAGAACAAGACCTCAAGCAACACACGTTTGCATATAAGCACAAGGCTTAAGTTAAGCACAAGCGTAAGTGCTTCATAAATTCAAGCGTACTCTCTTGAATCACAAAGCTCAAATAATTTAAAAAAACACAGAGATAAAAATAAATGATATTTCAGATAGAAAATACATACGTAATTCAGCTATTCTATAGACACTGTTATTTGTTGGAACAAAAACCTAAAATTTTTAGTTTAAGGTGAATTGCGTACAAACAATAGAAGCCACACAGCCAAAAGCAACGTCAAGTATTGATAAATAAATCCTTCATACCAGCAAAGCACTGTGCCTCTTTTATGCCACAAATGAGGCAAGCAGAGATATATACAATATGAGATTTACCAGGTCTGCTATGTTTATGCCCAGCTTTCTTGGATACGTGTATACATGGGCTGAGTCTGACATGTAGCTGCTCTGGACACACACTTGAATAGACATATGTAAAGCAGCCCTGGAGCACATAACCTGTAACAGACTTCAATACTTTCAGTGTACTTCAGGCATTTCAAGCTTGTTGCACATATTCTGAGCAAATGATCTGTGCCTTCACTGAGCATTATGCACAGGTCAGCTCAACAGAACTGAGCACTAAGAAAATTGGAAGTTCTGAAGTCAAGAAGAACAGTCTGAAGTTCCTACAGCTCAAGAACCAGGATGAACGATATCTCTAGCCCATAGTACATGCATGAGTTTAAGTGTTTTTTTTGGTTTTAAGCCGAGAAATGTAGGCCATTGTATGTTTAAGCCAAATGTAGGCCCTTCGGAGAACTACACTGTGAAAACTAGTGACTGTGGCAAAGGATTTAGGGTCAGAGCAGAAAATAGCCAACTGAATATGACCTCCTAGGATTACGCCATGATCAAAAAGGCTAATAGAATAATTGGATATATAAACTCACTCTAATTTCTTGCCGTACAGATAGTGAAGAGTACTGACAAACTAAAGATGGATAGATATCCAGAATAAAATACATTTATAAAGCAATTAGAAAGCAGAAACTCTAAGGCCTAAGATTCTATGTCCATTTGGGTAATCAGATGTTATTTATTTTAAGAACCAAGTGTTTAGGAAAAATCCAAGCTAGAAGTGGACACTCATTTCAAAAATGTTTTAAAAGCACTGCAGAACACATACATGAGTTCTGTAGTGGCTGTGAGTCTGGAAAGATAGTTCTAACACCCCTCTAAAGCAAACAGATCAGAGCTGGTGATCATGGGGGATGCCTACTTTGAATTAGTACAAATTATTGCTTAAGTGATAGGATTAATAGGAACTAAATAGAGTAATTTTCCTACATCCAAAAGTTTTTTTCCTTTAAATCACACTTTCCTAAAAAGCAGAGGTATGTTCTTTTTTCTTTCAGTTCCTTTTCTTTTGTTTTCTTTTCCTTTCCCTACTCTTTGCTTCTCTCATGGAAATACTTCTTTTCCTATGAAATTTGACAACTTTTACAAGAGTAGCCCAGTTCAGTTCATTCTATCATCTTGAATCAAGTTATCTATCTTTGAAAAAACAAACAAAAAAAAAAACAAAAACAAAACAAACTGCTTGCTTGGTTTTGGTATTCAAAGTTTTAAGTCAAATAAAGAGATCTCAAGATAAGGGTATTTTCGTACTCAGGTTAGGATCTGCTGAGAGCTGAGGAGCGAGGTGGCTTCATAACATGCTTCCACCACACCATCAAGCCTCCTACATAGATTGAGACAACAACCCAAAATTTAGCTGAGAAATTTTGAAGTATATCAGTGAGTTTCTGTTAAATATCAAACAATTACTATACTTAGGGAACTGCAACTGCAAACCATCAGAATCTTAGCCAAGAAAACAATATTGTACATAAAGCACCAAAAGGCCTCTCTTTTTTGGGCCAAGAAATTAAGCCAAGATGCCAGACTGCTCAGATCTCCTTCCTGTCCCAGCTAACCCAGCCTTCACCTCAGAGCCCGATGCACATGGAGGTGATGCAGTGTTCCATGCACAAGCATGCCTGTGAGAGCCGCAACAAACTGACTGCTACTGCGCTAGGAAAAGGTCATGTCTCATGCTGGTCAATAATGCTGTTATGAAACCACATGCAGCCCTTCTGGTTAGTCAGATCAGGACAAAGCTAAGCTCAGTTCTCGTTCTCTCCTGCTTTTGCCAGATCTTTCAATGATCCCAGATCCAGTTTTGGTCTAACTTTCTTCCTCATCATTAATTCTGATTAGGAACAGAACTGCAGTGCATACTTTATCAAAACGTTATTGATACACCAGTTTGGGAACTGTTTTTACTGTGCCAGTGAATTTGGGCACTGCTGAAAGGATTAAATTATGACTTTAGTGAATGAACTGTAATTGTTTTGCCTGACTTCAGTAGAACCAGGATTTCCCCTGAGGAGAAATATGATCCTCATTTTATCATGAAATCAACAAATGCATAAGCTATAAAACAGAATATAAAATACAATTGGAAGAAAGCTTTAATGATTCTGAAAGGAAAAATATAACACATTTCAACTAAATATAACTTCTTCCAACTAAGTAAAATCTTTTGAAAATCTTAATGCAGCTACATCCTGTAACTGAAAATACCTTTATAATAAACTACGATTTTGCCAAAACCTGTAACAAGCCTGAGTATTTTTCCAATTTTTATGAAGAAACTTACCCAACTGATTGTTGCTGAGGCCAAAATCAGTCTAAAGTAGGTTTTTATCCATACTTCAGGTTCATCTAGCTAAATTATACAACCCTCAATTTGTCAGGCAGTCTGTCCTATAGACGGGATGAAACAGACAGAGGAAGCATACAGCAAGCGCTCAGCAAGCTCGCTGCTTGGCAGGCAGATGTGGGCAGCTGCAGCTGCTGCTTCCACGCATCATTCATCTGCCTATCTCTGGCTTCAGCTTGGGAGTGAGTGCTGATGCTCCCTAGGACAAAGGGATGAGGCTGGTTCCAAGCTCCACAATTTTCTGGGAAAGAGAACTGTTCACAGAAAGCTGCCAAATAAATCTAGGTCTCCAACCACTGTGCGATAGCTACAAAAAAAGCACAGGACAGAACTAATTATTTCCACTGAAGGCATGAGGCATTTGGAATAACATGCTGAATCCATGCTCAGACAACATTCCGATTATAATAAATACTGATAGGTGTACTTATATCTTAAAAGAATCTGAGAAGCTGAAGCTCAGATGTTTCACTTCAGTCTCCTGGAAAAGGGTAGTCTGAAAATGAATGAATTAATAAAAAGATAACTTGCTGGAATCCCAGTGCCACCAGCAGAGACAGCAGAATATTCAAGAGGAGCTTAAGCTTCCATGTGGTCGGAATGTAGAATCAAACTTGGATTTGAGGCCTTTCTAAAAATAGCATAGTTTTATGAATGCCATGAAGCAGCACTTCATATTCTGTCGGTCGGTACTCAAGAGAGCAGGATGGCAAGATATTTGATAAGGGAAGGAAAAACAAAGCTTTTCAATCAACGGATCAGAGATTCCAAACTCTCACAACTCCCCACTCATGTAAGCAACAAGTCACAGATGAACTGTCCTGTCTATGCCATGACT
>PPHD01026854.1:0-11335 GCA_002909625.1 Bambusicola thoracicus
TTAAGCCCTTCAGACTCACAAGCCTGGTCGAGCACACAAGACTCGTGCACGTATTTGAAGAACCTGACACAGCAGCAAGTAAGCTTTCCTTCCATTCCTATTTACGTACCGGTGCTTTATCACACTACTGACACTTTTTCTGCCTAGATTTATGGCACAGGTTTCATGTTTGTGGAAAACAAGCATCTTGTTCATTTTACTAAGAGATTTGGGAAGGGAGACAGAGGGTCACAGGCCAAAAGGAAGATGACCATTTTTCTCCACTTAAATATTCTTAGTGTCTTGGTTCTGGTAGCACTATACACTTTCCCCACAAAAAAGCAACACTAAGATCAACTTTGACGCTCCTTACCATCATCCTCTTCACTCACATATCCAGGCTTATTCTTGTAACAGAAGAAAGTTGAAGGTAGCTTGAGAAAGCCAGCAAGAGCTCTCTGCTCTGGGGTAGGTGTGAGCTCGTACACAATCATAACATCGTCAGATGGTGGATTGTCTGATGGCTCAGCTGTCTTCTCAGCTTTGTATATAAATGAACAAAACATGAAAATTAAATTATTTCATAACAATACCAACATTAGCTTCCCACTGCCCATGTTATAGAATTGAATTCGTACTTTGGTAGCTAGAAACAGATTTGGAGTCTACTTTTTCTTGTTTGGTTTTTTTTTCTTGTTTTGTTGTTGTTGTTTTTTCCTCTGGATAACTACTAAAGTTACAGAACACTAGGACAAAGTTACAGGTTGTGCTATGACATAAAAAGTTTTAATCTTCATGCCCAACTATATCCTATCACCTTTGAAATTCAAGTTGTAGATACGGAACAGGTCAGCATATCTCATCTCAGCTTTTTACCACACAGCTATTAGTGAAACTTGTTATAGTAGTAATCTTTTAGTTCTGTACTACTGAAGCAACTAAAATGCTGCTCTCAGTCTTCTGAAATTTAACTAGCTCTTCCAGCAAGAAGAAATACCACTACTGATTTTATTATGTAACTTTTTCCCCTCCCTTCTCAGTCAAAAGCAGCTTATTCAGTAAAAGCAGAATAAGCATTACATCCAAAGGTTAAAGCTGAAGACGTCAAGTTATTGAAAAAGAACGGAAGCAGAGAAGAAGGATGTATCAGTTTAAGGGTCGTGTGTACGGACAGCCTTTGTTTGTTTGTCTAGATTGGTAATTTAGAAGTACAGTTTCAGAGTAATACACAGGTTAAATATTAATAAGAAAATATCAAAGGTTCTAAGTACCAGTTCAATTTTAACACTGCTTTTAAATATTCTTTTCCCTGCCTTTCTGTCCCAAGTGGTTGACTCCCTTTGATTAGAAGTTAATTGCTTCAGTCTCCTCGACAGCAGTCCTATGAAGTCATTTTAGATCTCAGTAGCTCTTCTGAGCCTACATACAAAGTGGATATACAATAAGGTTTGTGAACAACAAATCTGAATTCTTATGATGGAAAGCTAGAGATGATTTAATATATTTTCTCAGAACCTTACACATACACAAATAAAATAACTCCAGCTGCTTTCAGAGTTGGTGGCATCTAGTACCGCACTACAAAGGTAGGCAGGTATCCTGTCTGCAAGGAGGTGCTTTATTCACTCAGATCAGCTAAGCAGTCAAGCAAGTTCACATCCAGTTCATCACAGAGGTTCGAGTAACCTTAATGCAAGATAGCTGAACAGAAGAAACACACGAGAAACACACGAAGCCAGTTCAGATCAATCCACAGGTAAAGCTCTCCACAAATTGACCAAAAGCCGATTAAGATCACAGCAGTCCCAAAATCTACTCAAAGATGTGACCAAAACAGCAGCAGTAAGGATTACAACCTGTGTTTACCCTCAGAATACTAAGGCTGAGCGAGACGTTTGCTAGATCACTTGCATCAGTTCTCATTCAGCCTCCCCACAAGAAAGTTATTTTTTCTTATTTAGAAAAGCTGCAAGCAGCTTGAATTTACCTTCATCGATCGCCACAAAAGCAGTGCCATGGGTATATACAGTGTATTAAAAGACTGTTGGTTTTGTCAGAACAGAACTTTCTATTCAAGGGAAAGAAAAATCCACCAAAAAATTCTCAGTATAGAAAAGAAACAGAAGAAAGAGCAATACCATGCACAACAGTTGGCACATTTCCCTCTATGTATTTTTTAATTTATTTTTCACTTTATTTCAGCTTTGACAGAAAGACCAGATAGACTGAATATCTAGCGAGTCCATTCTCATTCCCTTGCCATGTCAGGAAATAGCTGCTTCACGTGAAGTGAAAAGCACTAAGGCTTAAATCCTTATGCGTGTAAGTGACACGGTAACACACAACTGACATAACCGTGAACTTCAGCTGCTGAACACTGGGGAAAAGCTTGTGAAAACAGCTGAAGAAAAAGCTAAGAAACGCTCTGTTGTTTTGCATCTCCGTGGCAAATAACTTGAGGTTAAATTTCTTTTGAACACTGCCCGAGCAAAACTCAGAAACCACTGACTGAAAGATGTTCCCCGTGAGGAGCTCTGATTAGCAAGCAGACTTAGAAGAAGCACAGTTTAAAAGTCTTACAATGACGCAAACGAAGGGTGTAATAACATGGTTAGGGATTCAGGATGTAAACAAGATGGTTACATCAGCAAAAGCTTTATGAGTAGCAAAGGTGGATTCCATATTATATATGAAGCATATACGTGTAAACTAGCTAAATTTGGCTCTCTCATTTCTCTCTACTCTTCTGCACAAGTGTACAAGTTAACACTGATAATCAGGAAATGGAATTAAATAGTTCCAACAGAGCTAAATGCATTCAAGGTTTACCAGTCAACATGCCTGGAAATTTTCAAATATCTGTCAGTAAAGTGGAAGACCTCAGGCAGGAAGAGATACATACTTCAAAAGTCATAAAAGCAGAATACAATTCCTTTAGTAAGGAGGAATTTTACAGATCCTGCATGCATGATCAGGAAAACTGTGAACGAGAAGCGCAAGACAGATTTCTGAATACTCTGAGAAAATCAGGCAAACCAAAGCCATAGCATAAACAGAGCCATCCACTGTGCTCACACATCAAAGGCTACAGACATTCTCTTGCAGCACAAACACAGTACTCAGACAATTTTAAGTACTCTCCTCCAGCATGCATGTTAACTGTCAGGATTAGGAGCCAACTACTCTGCCAGAGTCGGGCTGCTGGCTGTGCCTGCTTAAGTGTTTTAATCACACATTCAGTGCAGTGTGTAAATACCTTTACTAGCAGGTTGCAAGGAGGATGTGCTTGTCCAAAAGGCCATTGGATTAGATTTAAAAAGGCTAAAATTAAATCCTAAAAAATAAATTGTTTGAATAGAAATGTTTAACTGAAATTTTCAAGGGGGGAAAACAAACTTATCCAAGTTCTGGAAGCATTCTACGTTTACACATCACAGTAGGAAAACTCACATTTAATGCTATACAAGCTTATCCAACCCCCTATGAATAAACCGCAGTCAACATCTCTAGTATCTCACTTAGTGTATTATAGTTAAGAAGCAGTTTGAGACTGATATATAAATTAAAGTGCACCATCTGGTGAAATAGTCCTGCAATGGGAGGAAGCAGTGCACGAAGTTCTCTATCAGTAAGCCAGCAAAATCCCTGTCTTTGCACAAAGATACCAGAGCACATTACAGTGAATGTACCGCAGCTACTGCTTCTGCAAGCTCATCTTTGAGCTAGTATGAGCCTGCATAACTGAGGATATAATCACAGGATCTCTTTTCAAGACAAGAAAAAAAGACAACTGGTGTGACTTAGGCTGTGCACTGGAGATTGCTCAGACCACTCATGGAAGACTTCAAGCAAACGTACCAAGTGTAGTTTCAGACTACCTGTACACATAGTCACAGAGATCATTTGAGTTTAAGCTTAAGCACAAGTGCTGTTCTAGTCGTTTACCAGTCAGAGCGAGGCCTGCACACACAACCGGTTTAACTCCAAAAACGCACATTCAGCACTTAATCCTGACATTTTAAACAATGCCTCATCCAAATCCTGAAATCCTACAGGCAATTCTCTTCCTCATTACAGAGTAACACTGAATCCTGCAGAAGGCACCTTTGTATTTCTATGAGCAAATACCTACAACTTCATATTCACTCCAGTTGGAAGTCCCCAATTTGAAAATTCACAGATGTGCATTACAACTGAAAGAAACTCCATATTATTAAGACAGAAGACGTAATACAATGACCAGCATTAATAAACGACTGACTCGTGAGTTGCACACTTGGATAAATTGGTAGTTCAATGAACACTCACCTTGTTCCAGAATTTTAAATGAGAAGTTGGACGGCCCATCTTGTGCTGCAGGAGCCACGTTGGATACCTTGCTGTCCTGAGGTGCACTACAGCTCTTGGGAGGTTCGGTTACTCCTGCTTTTTTCTGCTCTGCTTTCTGAGATGATGAAATACCGTCTGTGCTTTTTCTTGGGGGATTGAAGCTGAATCCAAAGAGGGAACCGGTGGCTGAAGTATTTCCAAAGGTGAATGTCTTAGACTTTTCGTTACTGAAAATGCTCTTGACAGATTCAGATCCAAATACAAACTTTGGAGGAGAAACCACTGTTTTTGTTGGTGTTTCAGAGGTACTTGATACCTCTAAAGCTTCTACAGTGGCATCAGAAGCATCGTTACCTTGGCTAAGGTCAGTTCTTTCCCTCGTAGTTTCTTCCAGCACAGCCACAGCGTTCTTACCACAAGGAGATGTATTGGCTGTATTCGTACGAGAAACATGAGGTGTTATCAGTGTGCCTTTCTCTTGGGCTTGCTTTGCTTCATCAAAAGTTTGCTTAAATGAGTCTGCAACATCCTGCAGTTTGAACCGCACTGCCAGCAGCTCTACTTTTCTTTCCCCATCTGCAAAATCGCATGCGGTCCACACCCATGCTCTGTCACATCCTTTCATTTGTTGCATATTCATATCTGGTGTTATTCTGTGGTTGGCACAAAGCTTTAGTACTTGATCCCTTCTCATTACTATACGTGCTTGTTTGCTGTCATAGTTCTGCAGTATCTTGATGTCCCCAATACCTCTCTCCTTCCACTGATTTGTGTCTTTATCGTATCTATAGAGTTTAGCTCTATGACTGAATACAACTTGCTCATTTTCCTCGCCACTAGTCACTTCCACAAGGTCAGGCAGAGGTACTACGGGTTCAAAGTACTGTCCATCTCTCTCTTCTTCTTGAGTAAGATCAGAATCTTCATCCGTCCCCACAGATGTTCCACTCTGATTCTGCTTGGCAGGAGATTTAGATGGACTCAAAGCAGATTTAAAGCTGAAATTAAAGCCTGCTGTAGACTCTCCAAATCTGAACAGATTTTTCCTTACAGGGCTACTTGCAAGAGGTGATGCATATACAGAGCTACTTAAACTGTCATCCAATACTTCTTCATGCAACTCACTGTTACTCCACTCCACAGCAGGCCCAGTACCTTCAGCATGTGGCTTTGCAACGCAATCAGAAGTACTACTGGGACAAGCAGAGTTTACATTTTCTTCTTCTGCTAGTTTAGTTTTATCATCTGTCAGAAATGTTTTGAGGTCTTTTAAGCCGCTCTTCATTTCTTCTGCTTTCTGTATAAGCTGAGCTGTCCTGCCTGTATCAACAAGTTTATGGGGTGTCTGCAGTGGTATATCTAGTAGTAGTTTCTGACACTCTTCAAACTTCTGTTTGAACTCTTCAGCCTGCTCTGGTGTTTTGAACTTCGCTGCCAGCTGTTCCAGCTTTGCATCACCATCAGAGAAATCACTGGCCATCCACATCCATGCTTTGTCTGAGCCCGAGAGCTGTTTCAAGTTCATTGTTGTTGTTATCCAGTGATTTGCACACACCTTCAGTACCTGCTCACGTCGCATTAGTATTCTTACTTTGCCATTAACTTCATTTTTAAGAATCTTCAGGTTGCCCACCCCACGTTCTTTCCACTGGCTTGTTTCTGGATCAAACCTGAATAGCTTTACTCTTTGGGAGTACAGCACTTTCTCATCTTCCTCTCCTGTAAACGGTTCTACTTTCTCAGGCATTTGAACTATTGGTTCAAAATGGATATCATCACTGTCCTCAGTCTTGTATACATCATCATCCTTCTCACCAAGATCAGCAGAGGCGCTTGCTTTGTGACCAGTTTTAGAAGCCTTTGAAGAAAACAGCTGTTCACCTGCACCTGAGAAGCCTTCAAAGTTAGGGTCTTTTTTGCCAAACTGAAAGCCTTCACTGGGTGTGCTTTTTGCAAGATCAGCAAAAGTAAAAGTACTACTACTGTTTTGGCCAAAAGTAAACTCGTCCTTGTCCTTGTCTGCAGTTTCTTGAGACTGGAGTGTAACTCCACTACTTGAAGGCAGTTCATTTTTGTCTTTTTCATCAATGCTTTTCAAGTCTGTTGTACACTCTTTGGATGGATCATCTTTCTTAGCAGTACTTTTATTGGATTCCTGTATGCCAAATTTAAACCCACCTGTAGGCATCAACATTGAAAAGTTAAATCCTTCCTTTGAAGGCTTTGCTTCAGCATCTGCAAGATTCTGAAATGTAAATGCTGGTGTTTTCCCCTGATCAGCATGACCAAACTTAAAGCTTTTTCCTAAGAATTCGCACTTAAAACCTGTTCCCAGCTGTCCTGCAACAGGTTCAGATGATTTATTTTTCAAATCAGAAGTAAACAATGAAGCATCACTGGTAGGCTTACTAGATGGATTTGGTGTTTGGCAAGCTACACAAGCTGGTGAGGAGTCTTCATTCCTTACAAGACAAGTATTACAATCCCACTGTCCTTCCTTTTTACCGAAAAGCTCTGCAAATGCATTTTTCTGTGGTTTACTTGCATCAGCAGCAGAACCAAAGCTGGGAGCAGGAAGCGCCTGAACAGCAGATACTGGCACATTCGCTTGACTTTGAGAGTTAGGACTCTGACAAGAATGACACTTTTCATCATTTGCTTCATTCTGGACGAGGCATACGGAGCAGTTCCACTGACCTTTCAGTGAAAAAGCAGTTCCCAAGTCACTCTGAGCGGTCTTCGGAGCATCCACATGTTCAAGTTTAAAGGAAAATTGCTGAGGAGATACTTCTGAATTAGTTTTGCTCGGATTCTGGCAGGCAATACATTTTGTGGCAGTAGGTTCATTTCTTACAAAACAGATGTTACAATCCCACTGCCCTTCCTTTTTAGCGAAGGCGGATCCAAATTTCTCCTGTGCAGCACCACCACTGGCTTTCAAACTTGCAGCAGATTCAGTTGCTGGGATGCCACGTGTTTCCCACGTATCTGGATTTGGGCTTTGGCAAGAGGCACAGTTCTTCGCAGTTGCTTCATTCCGAACTAAACATACTTTACACTCCCACTGATTCTTCTTCAAGGGAGACTGCCCAAACCCGCCAGAAGAATAGGTTTGTATGGCTTCCTTTCCAAATGAAAAAGTGGTAGGGGCAGTTGAAGTTGATGTAAAACTGCCTTTGCTGTCAGATTCACTGGTCACACTGTCTTTTGAGAACTGAAATACAGAGTTCAAGATCCCTAACGTGGACCCGCTAGACTCCTTGACATCTTGATTTGTTGTCTCTTTAGCAGTTCCAGTGCTTTGAGTCATGGATGCATCAGCACTTGATCCCAAGGTTTTCAATGTATGCTGACACTCCTCAAACTTACTTTTGAAAAGTATCGCTTCCTCTGGTGTTTTAAATCGAATTGCAAGCTGTTCTGGCTTCGGCAACTCATCAGCATAATCTAAAGCATGCCATACAAATGACCTATCTGATCCAGCATTTGGAGTTAATTTCATATCAGTATTTATGTAGTGATTTGCACAGATTTTTAGTACTTGGTCCCTTCTCATTAAGAGACGGAATTTGCCAGATACTTTGTGTTTAAGTATTTTCACATTTCCAATACCTCTTTCTTTCCATTCTTTAGATTCAGCATCAAACCGGAAGAGTTTAGCTCTGTTGCAAAAGAACTCTTCTTCATCTTCCTCACCTGTCTTTACTTCAATCTTGTCAGGGAGTGGCACCACAGGGTCAAAATGAGGTCCATCATCATCCTCATCTCCACCATGGGTGCTTCCTCCTTCTGTTTCATGACTTCTATTGGCCAAGTCAGAATTTGGCGTCATAAATAACTGCTTGCTTGGTTCTTGGAAGTTAAACATATCACTCTTCTCAAAAGCCAGGTTTTTATGTGCATTTTGTCCCGTGCTTTCTGTAAAAGCGACACCTGAAGAATGTTTATTACAGAAACTGAAGACATTTCTTTGGCCATTTGCATGACTGTTAGATCCTTTTTGTTCAATGCATCTCTCATCTGGTAAAGCTTTGTCTGATGTTAAAAGCTTCAGAAGGCGTTCACTGCTATTAAAAGCTCCATTAGCAGGCTGTGTGGCAGCTAGAGGAGAAGAAAAGGTAAAGTCTCCATCATTAGATTTGAAGTTAGTGTTGAATTTAAAGGTTGTTGGCTGAGGTGGCTTTGATCCTTCAGCTGTCCCCGGCTGCCCAAATTTAGCTTTTGAAAATTCTACCACTTTGGATTCTGCAGGTTTTAAAGCTGTGGGAGCAACCGAAGGTTTTGTGAAATAGCCTGGTTCAGGTAGTGGTGGATTTGAGCTCGCCTGTGGAACACCGTAGTTGTAGTAATCATCAGCTCCACGAGGAGAAATGATTCCGGCAGCAGGAGCATCAAAACGCAAAGGTGTACCATAGATGTCTTGAGGAAACACACAAGCAGAAGTGTTTTGCAGAGGTGGCGTGTGGATCGGTTGCTGATAAGCATATATATGTTGCTGAGGTGCAAGTCTGTTCATGCCATAGACAGGTGCCTAAAGAAAAAACACAATTACTTGGTTGTGGAAAAGGACACAAAGCTCTTAGGGCACTAAAGCTCACGCAACACGTTCTCTTAATAACAAGGCGTACTTTCAAATTAGATTTCAACTCTAAACAGTTTGAACTAAAATCGTATCTTCAAAACATGAATGGTAGATAAAAACATGGATTGGAGAGAAGTGAAGCTGAATGGACTCATTTTCCCTTAGTGTCAAAAAAGTCAAAACTACCAAGTCCCCATACTATTTTGGAGAAAAGAACATCGCAGACACAGAGCAGAAGATGTATGTCAGCACCTTAAGAACGTGCTTTGCTGGCTGTTTCTCCCAAACCCCGTGTCCCAAACATTAGCTGATAATGCATCTTTCTGCCCGTCTGCAGCAGACCTCCAGTTTAGTACATGCTATCAAGGGAACCGCAGTTGTATCCAACTGTATACACACGGAATCACAACCAGTCGTTTTCAATAAATCAGGAGAAATGGCTGGAGCGGATACAATTGTCCTCACCTTTGTTGGTGTTACGTTGGTTGCAGCAGTTCTTAGAAGATACTGCGAGTTATAAGCAGGTGACTGGCTATAGTAAACAGATGGGCCAGTGGTAGCAACTGAAAAGGAACACCAAGAAAAGAGTTTATATCCAATTACTGTTACTGACTTGAATGAATTATCTCCAGTTTTACTCATTCATCGCAGAACAACGATGAAAGGATTTAAGAAGTCTTACTCCATTTAGCTAAGTGTTTAATTAACTATTCAGCATCAACTCACCCGTTAAAGGAGCTTCATGAAGATTTTGTGCTCTCTGATAACCATCTGACAAAGTATCAGAGCCATAGCTTTCAGCAGGCCACCGATGAGATGACACACTTACACTGGAACTATTAAGTTTCATTTCTTGCATTTCATTCTATTGAAGACAGTGTTTCAATTACGATAATGTAAACATATTACACAGATATTTGAAGAAAAGCTAAGGAACGATCCCTACGCTCCGTCCCTACTTAAAAGCACGTTCAAAGTCAGAGGAAAAAAAAAAAACCCAAGAGTTAACTGGTGCAATAATCCACAATCTGCCCATGCTGTACAAAGCTGAGACTGTTCCCTGAAGCTAGAAAGAAAACACCCAGAACCAAGAGGACAGCAGCTAAGCTGAAGAAAGCAGAACCTCCTGCACACGCAACCCTCAGGAAGATTACCTCCTATAACTGAGTACCAAATCAGAGTTTGGAGGCAACACAGCATTACTCTTGCACTCCACTTAAGCAGACGTTTACAGCAGTTATCTTCACAGAGTTCAGTGGCAGTCCATTAAGTGAAGCTAAGTTCAGTGCTAGGGTCACAGTGTACTCACCACAATAAAAAAAAATCAACTGCTCTGCATTGAATATTGTGACAAAAGTTGTTTACCTTCAAAGCTTCCACTTGCTGACACAGCATTTGAAGTAAGGACTTGTGATCTTCTGCCCACTGAGGGAGAGTCTTAGGAGAAAACTGGAAAGAAACAAAAGCTTATTGAACTTGGAGTTTGTATACAAACGTAACGCTTCCCTAAAAGAGTAACCGGCTAGCGTACCTTGTAGGTATTAGTTGGTGAGAAGGATAACTTTTTAGGTGATGGAATTGAATGTTTTACTTCCAGGTGTGCAGCTGGTGCAATATTTCTGGAGGCAAGACTTTCCTCTTCCTCATTCCCACCAAGCTCCTGGATCACCGCGTTCAGCATCTCTGTTACAGTTTCAATAGATACCGGCAGCTGGAAATTTATTTGAAAAGCAAGTCATGACTGCAATTCTTCCTCAGCAAGAGATTCTGTTCTGATCTACAGCTGAACAGTTCACAAGGCTTTCTTTACAGAAATCCAAGGTGTTTTTTTGTTGCTTTTCCCACAGAAAAGTGCTACATCTGTTAAAATTAACCTATGAGGACAACTCGCACAAGCATTAACTCTATGTGGAAACTATCAACCTCACTAAGAAGACAGAGAGCAAAAGTTATTTGTTTACACAAGAGCTCTCAGCTACAGAGAGTCAAAAACATTTCAGAACCTGATACCTTCACAGAAGCTTCCCAGCAAAAATCAGCCTACTGCAGTTAAGCAACTTATGTGTCTTGAAGGAACACAGTAAGTTTAACTGGCCACCAAGCAAAGCCAGCTTGAGAAAGTCGGACTCGAAAGCAAACTCTTCCAATCTGCCACAGTAAGCTGAACCTCGCCACCTCTCCAAACAAGCTGCTGAGCAGGAATTTCTTACTTTGTCAGCTACTGACGGATCAGAGGAGCTTTCATCAATGATCTTCATCAAGTAATGCCTTTTTTTCAGAAGATAGGTTTTGTGTTCTTCTTGCTCTTCTGGCAAAATATCATCGTTCTCAAGCTCCTCTGCTTTCCTTTGGCAAAGCTAAGCAACAGTATATTGATTAATAAGAATCGGTCGGGATGCAAGTGAGAGAAAAGCATTCTGAGGTAATGCAATTCATAAACTTACA
>PPHD01026855.1:0-11335 GCA_002909625.1 Bambusicola thoracicus
TGCAGGAGAAATGTAGGGAAGTCTTACATCTGGGGTCATATGTAGTCTGGATCTAGGGGATAAATTAGTGCGTTCGATTCAATTGAGAGAGATTTAATTTATCTGGATAGCATAGTAGTGGTAGTAACTTTTCACTAGATGGCGATAGAGACCTTGAGATCATTAATCAATTAAGATTTTTCTCTTTTGTCACAAAGTGTTTTAAACGTTGATTATACAGTTTTTTTCCAGATGCATCTTCCTTGTTTAGTTCTTGCAATTGTGGGTAATCTTCAGCCGGGAGGATGAAGACGTATCAATGTGAAATTTCTTTGAATGTAATACGTTATATAGCACAGGCAGACTGGGCAAATTTCAGTATACTTTGGGAGACAAAAAAGCAAAAGTCTGGAGTAGAAGGGAGTGAAAACCATAGTTCAGGTCTGCTAAATGTTTTAGGAAAAGAATGTTTTAGGGGAAAAAGTAGTTTTCCTATTTTAGTTATTAGAAATGCTCTAGTTCTTGTTTGTAGAACAAATTTGAAGCTAAAAATAGAAAAACAAAATTGCATTTGCAATCCAAATGTTACATTATTGATCTAGAATGCATTGGAAGGGTTCTGGACTTTTCCCCCCTCCCTGTTACTAAGCGTTTGCCCGGACATTGCTCTTGCTGTAACTACAGCAGTTGCTTACATGGAAAAGTAATAGGAAAATATTTAATGTATTTTTAGCTGTCCTTTAATGTAATTTAACAACTGGAAACAAGATGAGTCGGTGTTGTACAACCAGCCAGCTCTGCACTTGCAGGCAGTGTAAGGTCATGCCTTTTTAGCCTCTTTAAAGGACAAGTCTTTTGATGGAGTGTCAGTTGTCCCATTTCCCAAACTCAGGATGCCCTCCGCTGCAGGATTTTCTTACAGCAGAGTTGTTGAGACAATGTTATAATGTAGTCAGTGTCCTTGCTAATGGCTATCACTCAAAATTGTGGCTTTTTTCAGTTACTTTCTTTTTTCAATTTTATTATTCACTGTTGTACGTTTTTGTTCAAGTGGCCACCAAACTGACTTTTGAAAGGAAAATCACACATTTACTATTTTCGGCAGTGTTAACAGGTAGATCAGCTGCTACAGTGTGCAAAATAAAAAGGTGAGAAAGGCAGTTGGGTTAATTCCAACTTTCTCATTCAGATCCTTAGATACATTCTCAGTTAATAATTACTTTAAGGCCCTGGCAGTCAAAAGGAATGAATAAAAGCATGTTATTGCAGCAGTCTGGGGAAAGAATGGCTGAGGGAGGAGAAAGACGAAGTGGAGAAAGATGAGATCATTTAAAAAAAATAATAAAATAAAGCAAGGGTAGGTAAGTAGGTTAATCACTGTCTGTTGTAATTGGCTTCTGTGAAGAAATCCAGGTATCTCTTTGCAATTTTTCTTTTACCAAGTCATGTTCAAATGAGGAAAATGATCATCAGATACTTTTTCACTATTACTTCTAAGGCCTTGCTTATGCAGTCTGCATGAGCTGTCATGTGAGTGGGGCAACTGTCAAATACCTGGTTTCTTCCATGTTGTAGTATAGGAGAAAAAGGAATGTTAAGTGAGGCCAAGGGTCCTCCTAAATTTTCATCTAAATATGCCTTCTATATTTAGACAAGGAATATATTATCAACATAACATTTTTGGAAGGCTTGGAACCTGATAACAAAAGTCTGGGTAATGACTTTCTCGCTTGCTTTTAAATGTGAAAACAGCAAGCTGAAATCTTATGAGAAGCAGTGCTAAATTGTTGCACTGTCTCTAAATGGAAGCTTTTGGGGTAAATTCAGTGGTCGCTGTTAAATTTATCATTACAGATGCAACTGTGATCCAGCAGTAAAGCTGTGTGTATTATTCTGCATTCTAATATTCAGAACAAGTTACAACAGACATTTCAGGGGAGAGGCTGCTTAGAATCTGAAAATGCAAACTGAGTGCTAAGTAGTAGAAAAATTATGGAACATCTTAACGTTTGTTGAAATTGAATATTATTATTCTAAGTCAAGTACATGAGATGACATCTGGTCTGATAAAGACTTCTGTATCTCCAAAGAGAGGAAATGAAATGTTTCAGTTAAAAAGAATGATCAGAATACCCTCTGTGAAAAGAAAATTTAGTCTGGAGGAGAAATTTTATTTTATTTTGGGTTTTGTTTTTCTTTAATGAACAGAAAGGTTTTATATTATGGATGTTTACTGAGTAATGTTTAGGAAGATTGATCAGATGTGAGATGTACAACAAGTCAGATGAATAGAGAGACTTTCTTTTTCCTGACTGCTTGTTTTAAGATTGTGCTGTCACCAAAGGTGTGGTGCCTCTCACTTCCTGACTGCTTATTTCTGTGGGTGGGTTCCAGCAATTTCACAGCCACATGGTGAGTTGGCTCAGCCTGGTGATCTGACTTGAAAACGAACTCTACCAAATTGATTCTTTTTGGATCAATGACTCAGTGACTCACTGAGCGTGCTCTTAGGGGTGGTAGAAAGGAGAAGGTCAGAAATTGGCAGCAGACTCAGCATGAGTTACAAGGGGTCAAGCATCACCATCCTTTTTCCAGCTAACACCTGACTGTGAAACTGTTGGATTAGTGTTAATAGGATGAACAGACAAGGTTTTTATTTGTTTTTTTTTCTTCTGTACTTTTGTTTTCTCCTATGGTTTCCTGTCTTCTGTTTTGTTCTCATGATGCAAAAATATACTGCTTTTACTTGAATCTTAACCTGACTGCCTAGGTAGCAAGAAGATATGCCTCACTCAAAATTGTGGTAAAACTGAAAGCCAAGGTACAAGGAGATGCTGAAGAGCAAAGCCTCTGGCAAATTATTCAGAGATCTGAAATGTAACACTGTGTGCCCTTGTAGAAGCCATGTGTTGGGTGAGAGCTGGTAGCTTCTAATCAGGAAAGGTAGAAATGTCTCTCTACATCTGGTACTATCTGGAAAGTATTCAGTAAGTCTCCAAAGAGTTTGCTGTACTTAGGCTTTCACTGAAGAAATTATTGAATTCTAGGTAGGACTAAAAAGGAATTATGAGATTCAAAAGAGAGAACCTTTTGTGGTTCTCTTCAGATATTGGCATAGAGATGCCTCATTAAAGAAGGATACAAGAGCTTCACACAATACTGTTTCTAAACTGGTTGTTCTTCAAGATAATATTGCCTCATTTGTCTTAAATTGGACATTGGCCTTTTGTAGGAACCATGTTTTAGAGTACCTAGATGCTAATCATTTTCAAAATATAAGAGACTACCAATTAGAGGAGAAGATAATTTTCCTTCTCAAGTACTCCTGTACTCCTAAGAGTATAGAAAAATGATCTAATTGAAGTGACTATTTCCCACAAGACTGAAGCATTCATACTGTCCGTCAAAAATACGACACTTTGGTCTTGTAATCAAAATTCTCATGTATTTCCTGGGAACTTCACTTTCTATGCAGAAGCTCCCTGTTGTGACACATACTTTATTGGAAGCTTCTTGCTCCATCCACAGCTACGTGATTTATTATTTATCCTCATGAATGAATACTACTTTGAGCCTTGGAGATCTGCTGTTTTCTGCCAGTGGTTTAAGGGTCGTAGTGATGATCTGACCATGACGTATGGGGTAGAGGCTTAGAGCTGGGTTTTTTCAGTCTGTAGGGAAAAAGCTTAAGAATGAACAGTAGTGGGTGAAAGTTTAAAAGGGACTATCAAGAAGCCAGACTCTTCCCGTGGTGCCTTGTACCAGACAGATGTAGCCATCCCATGGGAAGAAGGCTGGATTAGATGATGTCCAGGGATTCGTTTCAACTGACACTGTTTTATCACCTTTAGATGTTGCTTTAATTTATAATGAGATTTATTGCCAAGGTCAGCTAGATCCAGCAGATGCAAGAGTAGCAGCTTTTCATTTCAAGTGAAGAAGGCTAGGAGTAAGATATTAAAGCAGTGGTATTTGTCCTAGTAGGCTGTTTTGGTTTAAGAGCTAAAGAGCTGCATATTTTAAATGCCATTTTTGCTGCTTAGATGATGTCACGTGGGCTCTTCTACGTATGTCCTTTCATTGGGCCTATGCCAAGATTCATTGGCTTAATTTAGAAGATGTGCATGCGAGCAGCTTATACTGTTTTCAGCATTGAAATATAGGGCAGATAAGACTATTTGTTCAAGACCTTTTTTATCAGTGGAAGGTGAACTGTTGTCTTGAACTATCTCTGCTGCTGTAGGCACAATACAGTTCTTGCTGGAGTGCAAGAGGCCCTGGCAAATATCAAGAATTCTGCTTTGTTCAAAGAATTATTGGAAAGTAGTTGTAATTTAACAAGGAGAGATGTACCTTGTGTGGATTTTATAACGTAGACAGGCAAGGTTTGAAGCAAGGAAACCTCTAAGTCAGGCATATAGTCTAAGCTAATTTTTTGAGACTTCTTCCGTAGTAGAGAGAGGGCAGTGTCCAGAGTGCATGAAATAAATCCCCTGAAATTTTAAAGTGTGATACATGGTTGAAATGCTTTCACTACAGGAGTTATACTTCATATAAGACAGGAGATGTTGCTGGTGGCAGTGTTCTTTGACTTCAGGCTATGCCCTTTGTCAGACTTACTGGGTAAGGTTTCAAGGAATAAGATTAGTTTTATATATGTTGATATCTGGTCTACAATTTGATACTCTGTGCATTTGCTGATTTGAGACACTGGAAACAGTTGCTCCACAAAATCCTTTTTCAACACTGAATAATTTAGCAGAAGTTAAAAATAATAATAATAATAATAATAAAAAGAAATAAAAATCCAAATCCCTTTACCTTTCCTTTGTCTAGACTTTTATTTCTGGTGACAGTCTTAGAGATAAAAAAAAAAAACAAACCAATAATGGTGTTTTAGGGTGGTGGTGGGGAAAGTGTTTCCCATTTGTGTGACTGAAAGGCAGTGCTCATCAAAAATGGGGAATGTCGGAACGTCATTTGAACTTTACTGAAGGGATTATTTCCTGGCAGACGTATCTAGCTGAGCTTGTACTAACTAGTCTTAGTGGTTACGTGAGAGTGGAGAAATGCTTAAAATTTGGGTAGCAATGGTTAGGGAGCCCTGTTTTAAAAATGAACAAGAAAACCCCACCGAAGGTGATGCTTGCTACTGAGATGGGAGTAGGCAGTCATAGCCAAACAATTGCTTGGTTGATTGAACTCACATTGATCATGCCTCATTAAGTTAATTCTGTCTAATTTCTTGTTAATTGAACAGGCCAGAAATTGTGGAGTTTAAACTACTGGAAGTTATCAGAAAAGCAGACTTGTGTGCTAAGCTGCTTTGCTGAAGTTGAAGGTCATGCTTCCTGAAATACCTGCGTAAAAAGGGTTTCTGTGATAGTGGTATAGAAGACCTCCAAATACAAACAGGTTTCTATCCAAGGAAGTTGAATCTACAGAACAGTTGTCCAGAAAAGGAATAACTGTGGTAGTGGTTGCTTCCATAGGTAGTTTTTCCCCTTCAGTGTGGTGTTTTGAACTGTTCTCTGCATCTGCATTCTATTAGGCACTACCACAGCTGACATACTAAGGTTTTATTTCCTTTTCTCTCTGGTTGACTTTAGTTCCAAGAATATTTCTGGTGTTACTTCATTCTTCTTTGATACTTCTGATGTTCCTGGGATATCAAACTGTTAAAGGCTTTTGTTGTATTTTAGTTTGGAATTGACACTGGAAAGACTGACAGAAAGCTGCAAGGAAATCTTAGGTTAGTTTTCCAGTGGGCTGTAGACTCCCCATTGGTTTTACTCTGATTGGGATTATAATTGTTGAACCTGGAACTTTCTTCACTTTAATTTTTGAACTCCCGAGCTATGAGTCAATGGCAGCTGATGTTTTGTTTTTTTTATGCAGCAACTTTAATTTGTCCTCCTCACTCTGCCTGTCTCCCTCAGAACTCAACATAATCAGCATCTTTTAACTTAGACAAATATAATTTCTGTATTTGCACAGAAATCTGTCAGTTTCTTTAGACCACAGTAGCTCATTTGTCTTGTTGTTTTAATACGTATCATACTGTTTCGGTTTTTTTGCTTCAATGCATAACTTTATATTTTTCAACTTAGAGTTAAAAGTAGTCATCCTGGAGGAAAAGAAAAATCAATGAGAAGCCTGTACTTAGACTGAGAACCCCTGCAGAAAGCTTTGATTAGAGAAAAGCTTTAGATCTGACTCTTATACACAATTGTCCATCAGGTGGCCAGTCATTTTGGCATGTGCTACTATATACCACAGATGCTGGGGATGGAAAAAGGTCTATTACATCATGTAGTTTGTCTTCCAAAATATGTATATAGCTACTAAAGCAGAGACAGCTCTTCATGTTCTTTTATCAAAGACTGGTCTTCGAGAGGCTAACTCTAATTTTATTCTGTTTTTTGATCTGCTTGCTTGTAATCACTAATTCTTAGTAGATTTAAAGCCCGGAGATGAGCCTGCCTTCAGTAGGAATGTGTTAATTGACAGGTGTCCCAAAGTTCCACGTTCTTGGCAGTGGTCCAGGATGACAGAGCAATAATGATTTAGAAACTGCCATTCCTTCCTTGTTAAAGGATTGGAGGAAATCTGTGAAGTTATTAACTACTACTCACCTCTAACAGATTGTGAAAAGATCATTACGGTGTCTAATTAGCTGAGATTACCTTCTTTACACTGAATGTTTTGCTGTTGGTGGGTTTTGTTTTTTTGGGGGGTTTCTTTTTTGGCTCTTTTGTTTGTAAATTCCTTCACTCACTTTCTTTTCTTCTCTTTTCCCTTTAATGTTCTAGGTGGTTATTCTGAGGACTTGAATAAGGGATCATGTTCCTATCTGTGTGTTGTAATTAGTACAGCTATTTAGATGCTATCTAGAACCCGTTTACTGTATCTGTCATTTGCTGTTTAGTTCAGTGGAAATGCTTTTATGTAAATCATGCAAAAATGCTTCTGACTTGTAACAAGATGGGGCTGAATTTAGGAGACTGAAACTCTTCATCCAGGAGTAAAAAATGTCTTGCTGAACTAAGAATGGAAGAGTATAAAAGCTCCCTCTTGCCAAACGAGCGTTATGCTGGCATATGCACACGTACAAATTGAATTAGTTGTGGTACTCCTAGTGGGAAACTTCCCAACAACCCTAAAAAAAAAAAAATCAGGGGAAGGCTGTCACACAGGACCTTTCCTCTCAACTTGCATTCTGTTTGTTAAATTGGACCAATATTCCTTAATTTTTTGGACCAGGCTTCAGTTTTATACAGGTTTCTAAGATTCTCAGCTGTACTTGGAGTATTTGGGATTGAGCACTTGGTAGTAAAGAGTCAAGTTGCTTCCTCTTACTTCCTACTGTGTCATTTCTTAACGAATGTGTTTCCTTCTATGGCTACGGGCATACTTGGACTTTGCAGTGATCTAATGGCTTTCATGATGATTTTGGTTGCTTTTAGGTTTCTGTGGATGATTCTGTCCTCATCTTGGCTTATTTAACAAGCACGTAGCAAATACAGCCTTTCTTCTTTCATTCAGATAAACTCAACCCTCCCTCACCTCTCTTTAGTTACAGGCCTTTTGCTATCTGCTGCTTTGGTGGGGGGGTTCTTCAGCTTTGATTTGATTTTTTTTAAAACATGAGAAGTAAATAATTGTTTCATTGTTCGTATATAACAAGCCATCTAGTTTGCACCGTTTGATGTGTTTTTCTTTCCCAGTAAGATAGGCTTCTGACATGCTGACTGAGGGAAGATTAATAAATTGTGGCTTTTATTTGTGTCTCTTAGTTTTCAGCCTGGAGTGTGAGCTTGTGTGACTTTGTCTGTCATAAATACTGTGTTAAATTACAGCAATTTTTTTTTTTAAGAAACTGTTTGATTTTTTGCCAGGGATTCCTGAGCCATCTAGTAATAGTTTCAGGGATCCTATTCCTTCTCTGAAAAATCAGTGCCAATTTTGGACTGTGCAGCTGTCCCAGTTTCCTTTTCATTAATTTTTATTGTAGGAATAAATATTTGCTATCTGATGTTTATTACATTAGCTTATTAAATGTCAGCTATTTCCTTTTCTAGGGGATCTTGGTTGCTTTTCTCTCTCTTTTTTTTTTTAAATGAAAAAAAAGGGAATAGATCTATCAGAAGAGATCTGGATATGGCAGAGCAGTATGAAGTGTTACTTATCTGACTATTCCAGAAATGATCCTTCTGTTATTCCATACAGTACTGCATAGTTTTTGGCTCAGCTGGTCTGCATAATAAGGGAGAGTCTCTCTGCTAAGCCAAGCAACTTCTTTTGCAGTGAAGAGCATGTAAGGTATGCATGGCAGTAGATTATCACAATTATCAAGTATCAGTACTGACTTAGTATTTGTCCCTGGCCTTTTCTGGCATAACGTGAGGAAAGCCTGTTTTGTGCCTGCTCTTTGTGAAGAGTTTTGGAGTTAATATTTTATTAATAGTTTGTGTTGCACATAGATCGTCACAGATTTGCTCTGTGTTCTTGATGATAAAACTGAAAAAAACCAAAAACTTAAGTGACATGATACTGCTTTCACTACTCAGCTTTGCCAGATAGTGTTTGAAGTAGATACCTTTCGTGATGTTTGGATTTTGATGGTACAATGAAGTTCATTTTAAAAACAAACAAACAACAGAAAAGAAGCTTTTTGCATGCTTAACCCTTTGATCAGCCTTTACAGAGCGTGAAGGTATGTTTTGTCTTTAATTGTATTTGTGTCTTGGCCAATAGCTGTGTAGGACTTGAGTTAACACACCAAACTGGCACTTGTTCTGCAGAAAGAATGCTTGTTGCCCTCTGCATTTTTGAGCTCTTACAGGGAATGATGGAGGAGATGGAGTTGGGGAAAACCTAAAACTGTGTATACTCCTAGTGCAAGAAAACTCCTTTACATGTTTTGGTTTAACTGCCTTCTAAATGTAATGGGAGCGTAAATGTTAATTCAGCTGTACTGTAAAGCATTTTGAAAATTGTAACATAACCTGCAAATAGGGTAACTGATTTCGTCTTACAATTTTAGTTCTACTTCCTGGCTTCTGTATTTCTTCCAGGTTGTGTACTTTTATCAATGAGCAGTGGAGTTGTCAAAGGGTATTTCCAGACGAGGTCAACTGTCAGAATTAGAAGTCTGCATGTAGTTACAGGGTGCTGACTTAACTGGGATCGTTCACAGCCTTGAGAGTCAATGTCTGTATTTGACCAGATTCCTTTTTAATGGGGGCTGGGAAGGAGACTTCTCACAAGGAAAATGATTTCTGCTGCCTTCTTGTAATGCACCTGGTGCTAGGTTTTCTGTGAAAGATGGGCTACATCTGAGACCTGTACTGCAGGGTGAGAATCACTGCTTGACTGGGCTTGATTTTTGTTTTTTTGCTACAGAAGGGAGCAGCTGGCTAAGATCTGTGGAAGTCATGTTTCCAGCTCTGCTTCTTTTTTGCTGATGCCTTGTGTTGAACTCTTCCTGGAGGATGAAATGTGTCTTGGCACATTTGTTGCCATCTGCTGTTTGTCTCTGTTGATAAGGCTTAGTTAGCAGTTTCCCTAGGAAAGTGCATGACATAGTTTCAAAAGCTGTTACGATTACCTGTTGCTGTGGGAATAGATGGCCCTGTTCTAAGTGCTTAACTTTTCCAGCTGGCGGATATCGTTACTGTTTCAGATGACTAATATGAAAAATGATAATTGAAGCTAAAAGACTATTACGTAGTAAGCTTTAATTAGCTAAACTGTTTCATACTTGTTTACCGTTGGTGCTAATGCTCTTGAAATTAATTGGCATTAACGGGGGTTCAAAGTTTATATGCGATTGTTACTGTTATAATGTGTTAGATTACTAGGTAACTTGGCTTATTAGGTGATTTCATTCCCGATTATTGCTGCAAGTTAACAATGCCAGAGTAATTATCTTACAAACACTGGAGTTGCTCGCAAGACAGGTGCATCCAGAATCTTCCCATGGAGTTCAGATGCCTGCTGTAATATCTAGCTAATAGGCAAGGGAAGGTGATCTGTGTATGTCATCCAGCAGCAGATGGGGAAGATTTTTAGAAAATGGGGTAGCACACTTTCAGTCCTTCTATAATGCTAATAAAGTTTTTGTGTGAGAATGATAACGATGTCAATAGCCCTAATCTATCAATGACATCAACTTCTGGCATGTACAAGCAATCAAAGCAAACATGGAATGCCTTTGTGCGCATAGCTGGACGGTATAAACCAGTTGCTACTGGAGTGAAGAGTGAAGGTCATCTCTCATTTTCCAAGAACAGACTAAGTATCTGGAGTACACATTCATTTAACTCTTCTTGAACAGAAATGATGATTTGGTTATAACGTGGATTTTTTCTGTCTTGGAATTTATGGACTCCATAGGAATTTAACCCCTAAATAATTGTGCTGTTTTATGTTATTGGCATACTGTAGTACAGCTTATATCAGACTACAAGTGTCTGATAGAAGAAATAATTTACTGGATGATTATTACCTATTAAATAAAAAGTACTATTAAATGTAGGCTTAGTTTTAAATATGAGGTTAGGTATTGTAGGGCTCATGTCAGAAATCAGTTACAAGTGAAGATGACTTTTTTTTTAGAGTGGAAAAAGAAAAAATTACAATGGCAAAAACTGTGGATTAGTAGTGTAACTGGAAAGTACCGAAGTCTGCTCCTTGCTGATCACTCTCCAAAATGCCACCAGGAGATTCAGGTGCTGGATCTCTAAATTCCGAGTCACTAGAGCTCTTTAATTTTCTCTCTCTATCCCTTATTCTTAGTCTCTACTTTCAGCCTATGTTTAACAGATTCAGGAGCTTAGGTTGTGGGTGGGCCTGTTTCATGTGTGAATTTTGAAGATGTTGCTCTCTTTGAGGTGAAAAGGATGGATGCATGGTAGGCTGCTTAGTACGTTCTATTAAAGGCATCTGTGGAATTTTATAGTGGGTAGTTCTTTGTAGTTGTAGCAATTTTGTACTTTTTAAATAGTATCAGCTTCCAAATTGGAATCTTGTATATGTACATACGTTATAAAAGTGTTAAACACTGATGTACATACAGTGGGTCAACGTAATGGAGTGGTTCTGACGAAAGGATTTCATGTTTAAGTATTTTTAGCTGTGAAGCCTATCAAAAAGATGAAGAGTACAGAAAAAATACTCTCATGGCTTTTTCATAACTGTTACTCTTCAGGTGAGGAGTTAGATGTGAAACTAGAACACAGCAGCCTCATTCAGATGCAGCCTGTGAAGAGAGAGAGAGGGGCTTAAGTGCCTGTTTCAGTTCTTTTGCACTTTTCAGTAAGGAATAAAAAATAAGAATACTTTGTTAAATCAT
>PPHD01026857.1:0-11334 GCA_002909625.1 Bambusicola thoracicus
AATCAATGCCCCAGATAGCGTATTGGTTTTATCTGAGACTTCCCTTATCCCTTCCTTTATCACTTTGTGTTTGATACTACAGACCCAAGGAGAAAATACAAAGTATATATTCCCTGTTCACAGCATAACTTTTAGGATGTTTAGACTGAGAAAAGTGCAATTTCAAAATGTATGTTTCAGGAAGGATGATTTGATGTTTTCAGTTAGTTTGTTTTTATCAAAATATTACTATACCACAATGTTGTCTAAATGCTCAGGACTACAAAGTGAGCTTTGTGAACTCATGGCCTGAGCGTGAGTATGACAAAGGTTGTGAGTCAAACCTGCTGGAATTGACAAGGTCTGCCCTGATCCAAAAATTAGAAATGGAGTTCATAGGTGACAGTGCTGCTACTCCATAAACATATCTGTGCTTTCAGAGATGTTGAACTGTTGTTATCTTTTTTTTTTTTTTTTTTTTTTTTTGGTCAGGAAAGATCAGAGAAAGTGACTGTATAGTTTAGTTGTTATGGCTTCACCAATTGAAGACAGTATCTCCTGATTTTACATACAGAATTATATAGTAGCTACAAAAAGGACTTACAGAAAGAACATCACTGGAGGTTTGAGAAATCATTGAGAGAACACTGTGAAAGAGTATAAAATATGAAGCACTGACCTAGTATCTGGGAAGCTGAGATTTGTCATGTCTGTCAGAGAGACAAACGAAACTGTTATTGTAGAATCAGGTCTCAGTTGTTCTCTGGCTTTCCCCAGGAATTTTTACTTGACTAAAATGATATAAGCACTACTGTGAAAACCAGTAGCTATTCCAAACAGATCTCATGAAAAGAGATATTCTGCCTGTCAGCTTGCATACACAGCTGGGGCCTTCACTCACTCATTATGCGCCTTTCATAGTTTAAATCTGTAACGACTATCGGAACTGGTGTCAAATATAGTGTCAGCAGAGATTTTTGTCTAGGAGCTAAATGAGCTATAGTACTTTAAACAATGTTAGCTGATATCAAATATGTTCATAATCACTGGCTAAAGCTTTACAGGGAGGATGTCATGACATGTCACTGCTGTCATACTGCTGAGTGAAAGCCATATGTTTTAATACAGTTGAGTTCTGGGATGCTTACCAATATAAGCACCATACATTGGATTCGATCTCTTTTCCACAACTGTGTGAGGCCTTGGTTATTCTGCAGCATACCACTATGTGTATTCTGAAGCAAAAGTTTGCTGAGCTGTTTTAAATTCCTTAGCATAAAGACCATGCAGCTGTTCATATTCCTACATCTGTGATATCCCATCAGGGCAAAGTATTCCTGAATACTGTACTCCACATGTTGTACTTCACAACAAAACAATTTAAAAAAAATATTTAGAGATCATTTTATCTCTATTAATAGTTTAATCTATGCCAGCAGAAAAATAAAAATAAAAAAATAATTAAAAAAAAAATCAAAGACGGGGTGGAGAACTACTCCTTAAATACTCATGAAAAGATTTTTCAATAATACTTAAAATTGTTCCAAAAGCCATTTATTATATTCCCTTTTCTAACACCTGACTAACTTCCCAAGTGCATATATACACAAGAGATGGTCTGGCTGATCTACACCTGTCATTCTGTTGTAGTCATACTTAGTATACTGCAATGAAGCAAATAATTACCTAATACTTGTATCCTGCACTGTTTTTTTACTTCTAATAAAACAGAGACAGAAATCATCCCCCCTTATATATTCCTTGTACATCTCCCTGGCTTCAGCCCAAGACAAAATTATTATTATGTGTGCGTTTGTGTGGAGAGAGTCATTTTAAAGTGTCAGTAACACGAAGTAACATGAGAACTGTGTGAAACTCAGAATGCATGAAATATATAATGGGGTGTGGCATGCAGGCATATGGGAATGTTTAAGACATTAAATCCTACTGGAATACTGTTGGAGGACTATGCAGAGAGAAGCCCAGATTTGGTCCTTCCTTTTATATATCGATTTCTGGGTGCTGCCTTTAGCATATGGTATCCCAGCTGTGCCTGAGCATTGTTATGGGGGAAATCTTGTTGAGACAAGCCAGTGTGATGTAGGAAAGCAGGATACTAGTTGAGGCTCAGGAGTTGAGAGAGCTCTGATGATCCAACTTGCCACCTAGCTAGATGTGTAATGAGGCCAGTTATCTCTCATAGTGAAAGTATAATGACATATCTAGAAAAAGCCTGATATTTTAACAGTGACCATGAGACCATATCTGCTCAGGTGGTACAATCTGCCAACATAAAAACTCAGGGTTACTCTTTGAGTATCCTGTTAGGCTAGGTCTTGCAATTACAGCTATGGGGTCTCTGATAGATAGATTAAACATTCACTTTTCAATGTGAAGTGGAAGTATTCAAGGCCAGAATGGGTGAGGCCTTTGGCAACCTGATCTACTGTGTGGTTACCCTGCCCATGGGAGGATGTTGCAAATAAATGATCTTTAAGGTCCTTTCCAACCCAAGCTATTCTATGATTCTATGATTCTATGATCTTGCTGTGGTGCCCAAGAAGTAAAACCCCTTGAACAAACCTGAAAATTTCTCATACTATTTAAGAAGAAAAAAATAAGTCAAATCCTATAGACAAGTTATAATAAAGCCTTGTTCTGAAGCTTGTGTAATCTCCATGAGTTGATGCTTTATATAACCTTTGGATAAACTGAACCCAAGACTGGAATTGCAGTGTTGCTATTTTTCCAAAGTAGAAATTAATAATTTTGAAAAGCTCTTGCTCTTTTATTTTCTATGTGCTCTACAGATTTCATGCCAGGATAATAGGCTCTCTGAAAACTCTAGAACTGAAAAGTGCCCAGTTCTTTCTCACCTGAGGATATTGTGTGATTCGTGAGAATCTTTCTGGTTGAATAATAAAAGAAAAAGATTTTCAATCAAGGGACTATGTTTTTAAATATTATATGTGGTTGTTGGTGGTGGTGGTGGGTTTTTTTTCCCCGTGATTTAAAAACATTTTTTATACCTATTATCATCAGTAGTGAAGGTTGGTGATTAATATGAACTAATAGGTGTGACTATCAGTTCTCCATTACCACTTTTTTTTAGGTCACAGCCAGCATAATGTGTAGATTTTTTAATATTGCATATCTGTATACATGCTGTTATTGAAGTCGATGGCCTCAGACTGTTAGCAAAATATTCTTGGACAGAGACCTCAGCAGGTGAGAAGGTTAAGGGTCTAAACTGAGCATACTAGAGATTATGGTAGTTAGATTATTGTGTAGGTCATGTGAAAACACACTGAGATATATTCATACACTTAATATGAGTTTTAAGTGGAACCCATGGTATGTATGTAGATGCCATAGTCATTACAAATTTCTTCAAAGCAGTCAAAATGGAAACAAAAGGGTCTCATCTGTTTTTTTAATCCAAGACAAAGTCATCTGACTGTTCATAAATTATAAAACTCCATGTAAGATATTTTATAATTGTGATTTTTCAAGTTGTTCTAGGTAGAATACTAGAAAATTTTATGACTCTTTTAATTGGAGCCTGTTTTGTAATGTCTTGTAAATCAATATTATATTAAATCTGGAGGAAAGCAGGTTCCATGGCTGGTATCAGAAATCAGAACCCTGTTTCTCAGGGTTAATAATTCAAAAAGCTTTAAAAATGGATTTCAGCAGCATAAAGGAAGAACAACTATTGGGCTATAATGAACATAAAATATAGGAATATTGATTCCTCAGGTTTTAAGCCTCAGTGGGCCAGCAAAGCAATTTATTTTTATGCCTTTTATTTAAAAATAAATGTTTTATCAATAGCATTTTGCTAAGATGGTAAGAATAGATCTTCCTGTGAGGAAACTTCAGCAATAGGATTAGATTTTGAACCACATAATCTTTTTTTTTTTTTGTTTTTTTTTTTCTTTCTTTTTTTTCTTTTTTTTCCCTTAAAAACCCATTCATGTTAACCAGTTCTAATTGAATGACTGCAGGGTGCTCAAAAATGGGAATCAGTCCAACATGTTAAGTGGGTTAGATTTCCAGAGTAACAAATGTAATGACCAGCTTTGAAGGATAGGCTAAGAGATAATCAATAACCCCCTAGAAATGTGTGCTCAGGCTTAATGCTTTTTGAGGTAGTTTCTTGTTCCTCTTTACAATTTTCCTTCTATGATCTTTATTACTACTTACTGCCTTACATTAACTCTTCTGCCACTGATGTGTTGGTTTGCTCTTTTCAAATTTAGACAAGCTAACTTTACAAAAGCTACAAAAATTTAAATAATTCTAACAGCAAAAGGAATCTTTAAATATTTTGACAGTTCTGATTTTACTGGTGTTTCTGACTAACATTTCTCAACTTGATTCATTCTGATTTGCTCCACTAAAAGGAAATCTTGAGAGGTAATGTCCTCTGTTTTGTTTAAATTTGTTCTCTGTTCCCTTCTGAATGTTGGTCTGTTTTCTCCTTACCTAAAGCAGGATAAGGGATTACAATGCATCGACTTCTGCTAAATGCTTTGTAGTCTCTGCTTCTCTCCTAAGAGTTTTCCACTTGGCCATCAAATAGCCTAGAGGAAAAAATCTAATACCTTGGATTAAAACCTTGCATTAAACATATTTTCATTTGTTTTTAAAAATACACAGATGCAAAATGCTACAAAAGCACTGGTAGAACCTGTAATTCCAAATGTTATCATGTTTTCATTATAAAACCCTCTGCTTATTTTCTTTTGTAATCACTTTGGTATACCTAAGGAGACAAAGCTTGCATGGCACTGACTGAGAGTTCACACAGAACTCTTCTCATTACAAATGTACATAACAGGGTGGACATCTTTCAAATAAGTCAGCCATTCAGTGAATTCTTTCATTTTATCATATTTGATTCCTTCGCATCCTCAAAGAAATGTATTACATGTGAATGCAGGCCAGAATAGCAATGAGCAGACATAAAGTGTATTAATACTCATGAAGTTCCCTGTTCATTTTCTCCACTTGCTCCACAGGAGGTATAGACTCAGTAAAAAACAGCACAGGCTTAAACTAGCAGTAGAATATTTAGAATGCACAGTCAGTTTTCAGTGTGTATGCAGCCTAGATGGAGAACTGTGATTTTATTTATTGTATTTGTTTGTTTGTTTACTTTTAAAAAGACAAAGCAATAGACCTGAATTTGGTTTCATTCTAAGTAGGCTAATTGTTAGTAGTGTGAAAACCACAGAATTCAAACCTAGGAGCTCACTGTTCAGTTTTTCTCATACATTCCTTTTAAATGCAAAATGTTTTTTGCTCAGAATACTCAATGATAGGAGAAATGTCTAGAAGCTTTTTGAAAATATCCAGATCCATTCATTAAAAAAAATAAATAATAATCTAGTTTTAACTGAAACTTGGAAACAAATTTTATTCTGCTTTTTTTTTTCTGCTTTAAAAAGTTATGAGGAAAAATGGAAAATAGAGAAAAAACAACCAAGCAAGCTGAAAGCAATTCTTTTTCTATATACATTTTCATTCAAAAATCATTTTAACAGATATTTCTATGAATAGATTTTTTTGTTAGTTTTACCTTGAAAAAGTGTTCTTGCTTTTAATTGTTTCTATTTGTGATTATCAGCACATTTCAAAAGCTATATAGTCATTCTCCAGTGTGATCACTGATATCATACTAGCTTATGACTGTTTAATAATACTTCAGGAACTTTGCTGCAGCAGAACTGTTCAGAGGATGACATATCAATCACAGAACAGGTTAGAGTTGATCATTTTACTCACCATAAGTCAAGATGTTTACGTGACTCATCTTAAACTATGCCATTTCTTGGATTTCTGTTCCACCCTTTTTCTGCTGTGTAATATAAATATGTTTAAAATTATATTTTTGACACTATTTATGATTGTTGATGTTTCTGAAAATAATTAATAAAGATACTTTCAAGAGATACATTCTCATTAGCAAGTTATAGCACATTTTAATTTATTCTTGTTAGTCAAATCTTTTAATAAAGATACTTCCTTGTTCTCAAACACTGATCGGGCACTAAAAGAGCCTCTGTATAATAGATATTGGTGTTTAACTATAATTGAAACTATGCATGTTAAATTAAGTTTAGAATTAAGTTTGTAAGATCTCACTGGGATATTTGAGAGAGGAAAATATCCATGCAGGCATCAGAATGATTCATCTAAATGAGAAGCCATTGTCTGCAAACACCTCACATTTTATGCTGATAGCACTTAACCCCATATATGATGTTGGATTAAACATGATAATATGAACTTGGCTTTGTCTCTTCAAATTTATCAGTTTCAGTTTCACTTAGAAGGATTTTTCAGAGATAAATTGTGGTTTTAACAGATGCCTTGCTTATTAATATATTATTAATATAAGCTGCCATCCTTGTAATGAACTAATGTAGGAATATGTATGCAATTAATCATGAAAATAATGTATTCTTTCTTAGAATTTACTGACTACTGCTACATCTTTTATTAACCAACTTAAACCATGAAGGACACTTCAATAAAACTACTGAATGGATTTTCAGATTATACAAGTAGTGTTCTCCCTTAAGAAATGTGCCTGGTTAAGGAAAGATAGAAGCTAGACTGTTCGTATTTTAGACAACCTTATTTTCTTTGTTTCTCTTTGCAGTCAATGAAGAGAAGATTCCTTCAGTGAGTGGTCGAGCACAGGTTTGACCACTGATGAAATATTTCCTTTCACTATTAACGTGGACATGGGGAGGCAAGCCTAATGCCTTTGTGACTGCCTCACAAGGCACCAAACTCACTTTAACAAGTAAGCATTGTTTTTATTAAAGCTGGTTAGAATTCCTCATAATTATAGCAGGCGTGTTTTTGACCAAGTATCTGAGAAACAGAAGGCATTAGATCTCGCAAATAGAGTTCTACTGTGTATGGGAACTGTTGAATCATGGCCTGAACCTCTGATTGACCACCTGAGGCAAGCACTGAGTCAGCCACGGAGCACAGGTGAAGGCAATTCACCTGTGTGACTGGAAGGGGGTGGAGCCAGGCTCCACCTCTCCTAGACCACGTTTAAGCGCTGACTGCACTNAACTGTTGAATCATGGCCTGAACCTCTGATTGACCACCTGAGGCAAGCACTGAGTCAGCCACGGAGCACAGGTGAAGGCAATTCACCTGTGTGACTGGAAGGGGGTGGAGCCAGGCTCCACCTCTCCTAGACCACGTTTAAGGGCTGACTGCACCTGAGGAAGGATCTATTCCTGGAGATTGCTACTTGTCNTGAGGAAGGATCTATTCCTGGAGATTGCTACTTGTCTACAAAACTCGTGAGCACCTTTCATTTGTATCTGGTTATCTTTTCCAACACGGCACTCTTACCAGCCTAACTTCTTTGTATACTGTATGATATCTATATACTTATTAACTGTACTTATTGGCTACCTTGCTTATTGAGGGTAGCAGTGGTATGAACTGTATCTGTACAGACTTCCCCACGTTTCTCAGGTAGTGTGCCTGAAATCTGGTCTGCAAAGATTATCTCCAAACTTCTAATGTGATTCTTTATACTAACTGGCATTGAATATCCTCTATGAGCTCTGACTTATAGGCACTAACTTGGCAATGACTTTGAAAACAGTAGAATTACTGTATTTTTCAGTGTAAAGTAAAATAGACCTTTTGGGGGAGTCTAGGATGGATGAAATAATGATCATTTAGAGATTAATGTTATCTATGCTTAGGAAGACCCAAGCTTGATTCGTTGTTATCTAGCCTGAAAGTAGGGACACTGGAGGACCCGTTCTGAAGAGAACACAGGATGGTCCCTCTCATTTGGAGGACAATAAAGGCTTTCTAACTGGGGTACTGGGTTCATGATCATCACACTTCACTAGATGTGAATTTAGTGTGAGCACATACCACTATCTCAAGGATCTGTTTGCATTCTCGTTCTACAGATGCACTATTCTACACTGTGAATATAAATGTTTTTTCTTGTCTACACAATGTTTGTTAGCAACATCAGGAAATTAGTTTCAGAATGGTTTGCAGGTGACCATAAAGACAAAGAAGTAATCAGGCTTAGGGAAAACTCCTGGTTCAAACACATACTCAGAGCAGGCACATGATGAAACTATGGGAAAGCGTTATATTGTTTCACTTAATAAATACATTAATTTCCCAGGTATCTTATACCTCTTTTAATAAACAGAGTCATTATTATAGTCTGAAAAAATTATTCACTTAAGTTATATTAAAAAGTGCTGTTTTCCAGCATTTTATTTTGATGGCAATCAAAATCTAGATTTCCTATTCTGGTTTTGAAGAAATCTATCACTGTAATGGGAACTTAAGGAATCTATCACTGGGAACACTGTGAGTAGTGTTTGGTGTAGACAAAAACCGTGGCAGAAAGTCTTATGTAAGTGTAAGTCTCAAAAAATTACAGTAGACAAAAAAATTCAGTTCTCTTGTCTGATTTCTAATGACCAGTGTTGGTGAAGTCCCTGTAACTGGAAAAGAAAGATATTCAGGTATGATTAAAGCCAATGTTATCTTTCATAGTGCTACCGTCTCAGCTTTGAGCAAAGAAAGAGTACCTATTGCCAACAATATTTATGATCAAACTTCTTTTTTTTTTTTTTTTTTTTTTTTTTGCCATTTTTCTGTTTTGTTTTTGTTAATTGGTTATTTCTCTCTTAAATGTATAAGTCCTGGTTCTGTAGTGATCTGTTCACAAGAAGATGTCAGCATAGAGCCCTGGAAAGTTATCCAAGGCCGACTATGCAGGGAATCTGTCTGTGTGGACTCATTGCTGGAATGGGCACCTATGTTGATATAAAACCATTCATGGAACTTCTTCCTACTCACGTTCATGTCAGATTGAGGGCAGCATATCTTCAAATGATTATCAGTGTAATGTTCAACGCAATCCTCAAGTATAAAACTTGGACATTTAGTCTATATACCTTCAGATTATTCCTTGGTGTTAACTTTCACATTTTCTTCATTATAGGGAAGTGTAAATGACATCTAACCATGGTATTTGCAAAAAGTTGTTTCAAAAACTTGTGTTTATTCTACCCATTTTTCCACTTTTTCATTTGAAGTACTAAATCTTCATTTCTCTGTCTCTGCCAGGAACTTTGTCCCTTGGGAAATATTTTTAAAATGTAAATGAGCTATTGGATCTATCATCTCTCTCAGTGGATTTTGCGCACTTATGAACAAAAGGTGGTGCATCAGAGAGATAGGACAATGCTATTATTTAATAGAACGATTAGAAACTAGCTGACATTTTGGACTGAATTTCTACTTTTCTGCATGTATAGAAGTAGAGTGAAAAAACTTTCATATTCATCAGTATTTATGTGTTTTTTTTAACATTAATACTTGCAGTGATTATGTCAAACTGCAAAATAGCTCAATCACCTTTAATACTTAAATTTGTTTGTTCTAGGTAGCAAAATTAAGTACTTTTCAACTGCTTTATTAAAAAAACAATTGTGCATATATACAAATATGAAAATTCCAGTGGAATGGCTGTCCAGCCAGAGGGACCTATTTGCTTGTTTGCTTTAACTCCAGGCTGCTTTCTGTCACTTAGATCATTTACAGACAAAGTTTGTTTTACTAGTCTTCAGTTGTGATCCCTCTCCACTGATCAGGTCTTCAGAGTAGGTTAAGGGCTGCATTAAATTGTTAAAAAACAATTTTACCAGTTCTCTAGAGTAGAAGTATCTAATGCTCATGGCTGCTGTCTGCAGTGCGTCAGGATGGATGGGGAGTGCCAGACCAATAATGGCAGCAGATATAGAATAGTCTCTGGAAGAGAATGCTGCTAACAACTTTTACAAATCTTTGAAGTATCTGCCTATGGCAGTAGCATATGGGAGTGTCACACTCTTGGGATAGAGGCTGAAGTGCAAGGCTGAATCAAGGAATTACCCTAATGACTCTGATGTCCCATAGCATCAGTGCTGCATCCCAGCTGGTATGTATGATAATGGAAAGGGACAGAGGTCCAGGGACTGATTTGCAGATAGGAGCTATAATTTTGTACTGTAAGCTCCATAGTCTGAGGCTCAAGGATGACGAGCTTGCTAACTCAAAGACAGAAAGCAGCTTGTCCCCATCTAGTTATCCTCATGTTATTTGTTGGTTTACACTGCTGTCTGCACTGTATGTTCAGGTCTCATGCAGTACAAATACACAAATAGCTGCCATTGTCGTGTTTCCTGCATACTGTGTATGTGTGCTTCTGGTAGCCTCCACAGGGGAGCCACTGTGAAGCCAGTCTAGACACTATGTCTGTTTTCCATCTTTGTAGTTCCCTCCAACAGCCATAAGCTTGGTCGTAAGTGAGGTGGGATTGGAGGAAAGGTTCTAGTTTGGACTTTTTTTCAATAGAGAAGTCTATATTTTTGACAATGCTGAGAACAGTGGCCTCCTAGAATCAGGGCATTTCCTGAAAGCCAATGACTTTGAACAGGAGGGCTCTAGCTGAGTGTGTCTACCCAAAAGAAATAGCCACTGCACTCAGCATTGTCAGGATTAGGTCTTAGATAGTTGTCTGGTAGCCTGGAGGTTTGTGTCACATTTTGATATTGTCCCTGATGATTTCCTTGACCTCACTGCTCTCTTTTTGTAGAAACGCCAAATGTGTAATTTGGCTCATTTACTTATAAAGTATTAGGGACTAATGATAGAAAGGTCCTTTTTTCTTCTGTAAAAAAGAACAAGCAGCTGGAAAATAGGTAAATGCTCCTTAGAGTGTCTACGATTACACAGCTGAGAAGCACTGCTGGCCCTTGCATCACTCCAGTGGTCACAGCTGTATCCTCTGCTAATGAAAAAAACAAATGCTCTTTCCTTCCTGCGTTGTCCTCTGGAATTGGAGAAGAATATAGGAGATAGTGTTAAAACAACTGCTGTGTTTTTCAAGTTTTTGTTATGTTGAAAGCTGATGAAAGCAATTTCAAAGAGCTTTTGAGTGTCTAAGCAGTGAAACACAGTTTTTTTTCCTTCTACATTTAGAACGCCAAGCCTGCCTAAGCAATTTAGTTCTTTTTACAGCTTTTCTGAAAAATGGTTGCAATCTGTGTGATGGGTGGGCAGGAAGCAAGAAAAGTAGTTGGGGAATTTTGCTGTAACAGCTCTGCCTGTTTTGTAGTCTTTGATTGCAGTTTATTGCAGAGACAAATTTCCAAGATTTAGTGTGAGAAGATTAATTTTATTGATATTTAATATAACAGTTGCTATCATTCACCCATGCTGAATTCTAAACACTTTTTGAAAATTCTGGCCCCTGAGCTGTGGCCAACTAATTTTAATTCCCCACGGATGGCA
>PPHD01026858.1:502-11333 GCA_002909625.1 Bambusicola thoracicus
TATTTTTTTTTTTTTTTTTTTTTCACAGTGAATGGTCTGTGCAAGAAGGTTGGAAATTTTGTGATTCTTATTTAGTTGTCTCAACAAATATGTAATTTTTTTTCTGGAAGGATTGCAGAAATTCCTCTCTTATCTGGGGATCCCAAATTACCTTTAGTGCTTGATGAGAAATAAATAGTCTTTCTTGCATACTCCTGCTAACTGAAAAGTGAAATTCCCAACGCCAACCAATAGGAAATAGCTGCCTGCTATAGCAGGAAGAGTAGTGGAACAAGAACAGCATCAAACGCAAAGTATCTACTCTCATCAGAAAGAGCTGTTTGTTCTTACAAGTGGTAAGTTCATGACGATTCCTTCATGACAGTTCCTTCCTTCATTAACTAGTGAATATAGTAAGAGAAGTTAGAAGTGCAGTTGTCTATTGTAGAAACTAGGCTAAAAAGAACCTTTATTTTTCTATTTATTTATTTGTGCCATTTCATTCTATTTGGACTCAAATGACTTTTTGTTTTCTCTTGATTTAATTTTTTTCTTCTTCAAGCAGCTGTCATCTCCTTGAGAAACCCATACATTAACAAGTCTTTTTTTCTCTAATATTTCAACTGAATACTTTACTGATGTCAATGTCTCTTTTTGTTCACGGATAGTACTGAGATACTGATCAGAGCTTTTAAAGAGTCCTTCACAGATAGAATAAAACATATCGCAATGAGTTCTTTTCACTGATACAGTTTTAGATAGCTTATTAGCTATATGCTGTGAAGCCAATTGAGTCTTTAGAGAAAGCCACAGTACACTCTCCAGTTAAAAGGGTATTTAGCTGCCCAGTTGAAATTTAAAAATGTATAATGTGTCTAGCTGATAGTAGTTTGTCTATACAAGCAACTCAGGAGCTAGCAGGAAATGGTTTAGGAAATGGAATAATGTTTGAGAGGATAAAAAACTATGTTGTTTTAAAGTCTTAATGCTTCAACGCCTTATTTCTCAGTCAGCTCCATCATCCTATCTCTGACTTCAGGCGATGACTGAAGCTATGAAAAAAGGTAAGCCAGCCTCCAACCTGCACTTCAGTACAAAAAGAAACACAAAATCCATTTTCAGTCCACAGTGAGGTGAAGTATTCTAGCCTCCATGGAGATAAACTGTTCCCTAAAGTATATGCTTTGCTAATATTAACTACCTAACTAAATTCCTACTGATTATATAATTTGCCTTTAAAGAAAATGTCTTCAAGGCTCCTTCTAGCAGGTGTTCTAGCAATGTATTCTGTGGCATAATCACATACACTCTAATGAGACATCAGTTATCTTGAGAAGAATAATTGTATCCTTTCTTCATGACTGAAAAATAATGTAGAGGTACCTGCTTTAATGGGAACTTTCATTTTTAGATCTTGTATAAAAGCAGCACTCTACCACCTAGGACTGTTGTAGGTGAACTGTTAGGTCTCAGCTTAAGCAAGTGATTGAGCATCTGGTGAAGGAGTGTGGCTGGCCTGGGAAGCACAGGCAATTTGTTTGCACCTGTGCTCACCAGGTGACCAGAAGGGGTGGACCCGGGGAGGAGCCTCCCTGTGCTCGTATAAGGGCCAACCATGAGAAGGAGAATGTTTCTGAGATCTGGGTTGCTTTCTGAGAAGTGCTGTATAGGTTGAGAGCATCTTTGCCAGTTGGGTGAGTTCAAATCTTTGTGTGACTGTTGGCCTGCCTGCAAATGCTTTGCCTGGTATTGCTAAGAACCTGTCAGTAGCAAGTTTGCTCCTTTGTGAGCAGAACAGCTGTAAAGCCTGATATATGGTTGAATGAAGTATGAGAACTATGGGAAATTATAGAAATTGCAGTCTTATCCCATGTGTTTTCTGTATTTGAGCTATGTTGATTCTGTTTTGGTCAGAGGAGGTTCACGTTTTCATAAAGCGGTGTCTTCACTGTGAAATAATGCATTACAGTAAGGGTGTTAAAAGAGTTAGTGTTCTTCTCCTAGCAGCCACGCTGTATGTTTCACATTAGTTTTGGTTTCAGAAGAGCATTGTTAAACGCTTACTCTTAGCTGAACCAACTGAATTTCCATTAGAAATTGGAGCACACAAATGATATTTCTTGGGGTACATCTCATAGTTAAATTTTTCCAGATAGGAACCAAGATTATGCTCAGAGGCAACTCCACAACTCAAATCAAAGCACTGAAAATGATAAGTTTTCAGGCTAAGCATGCTGTGATGCTCTCCTAAAAAAATCTAAAATGCTAATGCAGAGGCTCTAATGGATAACCTTTAGTAACGTAATCATTGAAGATTGTCCAGTTACTTTAGCTGAAGTATATACCTTCTTATCTCTACTTTAATCTTCCAAAGGTAAGTATTGCTATACACACTTAGAATATCTTTCAAACTGTATTTTATCTTAGACATTTTTATGGCATGCTCAGAAACTAGGGCCAAAGACAAAACAGTTAGTGCCAGAGGATAAGCAAGATCCTGACTTATTTCACGATGGCAGTTGAGAAATCTAGGAAAGCTAAAATTGGAAATAAGAATTTTATTTTGTCTTCTGGGATATGTTCCAAAAATACAAATCCTTTACTCTTATACGTTGCATGGTAGTCTTTGTTGTTATTCAGTTTGAAGTCATGAATTTAGCTGTATCTGACAACAACTGGAAATTTGAAAAATTGTGAGAGAGATTCCCATATGTGACTTAAAAAATTAAGCCAAATGAAGAAATTGAAGTTCTTCGTTGCATTTCTTTCCCCAAAGCAAATAATTACAGATTAACCACTAATATGTGTGTCAAGAGATTACATGTGAGAAAAAAAGGAATATAAATGCAGAAAAAGAAAGAGTAGAAACAGAATGAGCCCTTACAAACTGTCATGACAGACTTAAACTGAGATCAGAGATGGAAAAAATGAGTTGGAAAACATTTTAAAACATCTGGGCAGTTGATGATTTTTCAGGGAGTGTTTGGTACTAATTAGAAGAGGCACAAATGCAAAAATTGTAAATACAACTGGCAGTATAGCTTGGGACTTTCTTTCTCAGTGATGTCTTTTACACAGTGGTATTTGCTCTGTGCTCAAGCAGTACCAGCCCACCCTGCCCTACACAGGAGGTTTTCCATTCTCTTCCGAAGCAAATCAAAATTATTTGAATGCCTCTCCTTCAAGCCAGGATAGCCTGTGTAGTGATTTCCCTTAGAAGTGTGATCTGAATTGACTCAGGCAACGGAAGATCTGCATTTAGTGTTCCTTCAGGTTATGCACAAAGAACTCAAGTGTTGCACACAAGAAAGACAATGAGAGCTTATTTGTCACCTTGAGAGAGACTAAGATCATTTGCCCTATACTTGTGTGCTAACCTCTAGAAGAAGGTGTAGGGCTGTGCTAAGAACAGTGATAAGAAAGGAAGCAACCCTTTCAAATGAGCAGGGTTTGAGACATACCCTTTTGTAAGAGTTTCCTTCTTTCTATCTCAGGCCTCTCTAGACACCTATTCTGGCTGCTGTGAAACTAGTTTTGAGATGTCTAGATTCTCCTATCCAATGTCTGGATAACTCAGCTCTCCAAAACTGCTTAGAGTTCATATTACTAATTGTCAATCATCTTACCTACTCTGTTGGCTTTATCAGCTATAGTAAATGTAGAAACTGAGGGAATAAAAACTGGTTTATTTGGAAGAGGTATTTTTCTATCAGTTCTGCTTTTGGTTATATTCATATTTGGGTTGAATCCAGTGTATTAAGAAGCAAAAACTCAGACTTTTCAGAAGTTACCTGCAGTGATTTTAGTAAATTTTTAAATAACTTTACCTACTGTGGGACTAGAAGGACATCAAGCCTCTCTGGAAATCTCACCCTGAGAGTGAGGCAGAGTTCTCAAATACTGAATAAGGTGGATGGTCCAGCATTAGAAATGTGGATCATTACAGAAATGAGCACAAAATTGTTTTATCACATTACACAGGGGACATGAAACAGTGTGTGTCATTTTTGTGCTTTCATGTCTAATTTGTTGGCTATGGAAAAGCAGAAGTCTTGTGACCCAGTGTAAAGCCTGCCAGCATGTACTCAAATGTTTTGGACAAGATGGCAAAGTTATTTTGTCAACTCATAGAGCTGACAGTAAGGGAGAAGCAATTTGTGGCATGTGGCTGCAGCATTTTTGGTTTAATATAAGCTACCTTAAAGATGAGTTGGCTGCATCATTCAATCACAGCCTGAGTCAAGCTCTGCCAGCTTAATATTTAGTAGGTGGATACAGACATTGTCCGAGCTCTGTATGGGTCAGATGGGATCCAGCTGTAATCTTGAAACTGTACAGATACTGCTAGCCTGCTGTTGGTCATGAATTATCAGATCCTACCAGGGAGCTTGTTACATTATTTTAGGCTTAGGCCCATGATAATATTCTCTGTTTTCTGACCAAATCAAAACACTGAGGAGTGTGCTGATATTTGCTGAGAGAAGGGTTAAATAAAAAAAAAAAAAAAAAAAAAAAAAGCCTTAGACGAAACCAGTAGAAGATACAAAAATATCTGCTATAGGTCATGTATAAACCCAGACTACCAGAGTACATTTCATGGAATGAGCACTACTGCCTTCTTGCACCGGTGATGAAACTCACGTGCCTAAAACCATCCAGAGGTTCGAAAACTAATTTATCTATCTGCTTACGTGTGACACTTTGCACTTGGACAGAAAGGTAAAGCATGACCATATTCTCTTTGAAACTGCAACTCTTTGTGGAGGCTGGCACAGACAGTACAAACCAGGGCCAAAGTGAGTGCTAAAGTGCATGTAAATCAATAGCCCTAGTCTGTTAACTTCTGAATGCCGCAAAGATCGCTTTTCTCAGGTTACAATCAGGATGCCTTGTGCCTCTGTTGTTGACTGCTGTATTCTCACCCCGGCTCTGTTCACAGCTCTGCCCTGCGTGCTCTTGGCAGGGATCAGCCTCCCGGTGGCAATTGTTCCTCTCCACACAGTCCAGAAGTGATGCTAGGAGTTGAATATTAAAAAGTAGTATCAGAATATCCTCTTTCAAATAAAATATACCATTTGTTTAATCTGGAAATTTACAAGTGTCTCAGGGTGCTGAGCTGTCCTAGTCAGATGCCTTAGGGAGCCATTGAAAGTCCTAACTCTAACAAAGGTGTCACTCTATATTTATTATATCTCAGCACAATCAAACTGGCTGTGTAACTAGCCAGGGTGACTTCACATAGCACTTTAATTGTCTCCTTCCCTTTTATTATTAATTACATCTGTGTATTGTCCCATTTTTCTCATAATTTAGAGCACTGTTTTCCAGAGAAATTAGTAAAGACAGCTTACTTTCTCTAATACACTCTTGCCAGTAGAAGATGTACAGATTTTTCTGAGCACAGCATATATTTGTTGGTGGACTTTTTTCAACAGGTATAATTGCAAGCAGAATAAAGCCTGTTTCAATCTGGCATTCACCTCTAAGCTTTAGTCTTGACTGCACTGCTGACCAATATATGTATGCCTTTGGATCTGTGCAGTCTCACTGATTTTTAGCATGAAGCTCTTCAGTAAAACCCATTGACTGTATAAGTGGGGTCTACTAAGTGCTCTGTCATCCCCTGAGACAGAAAGAGCAGATTTGCCAGGCTGTGATTCCTAATTTATCCGTATAATTAAGCTCATTAGGCTGAAGTTAAACTCTGTGAATATCCCCCATATCTCTTCATGTGCCTAACGTAGCTATCCTGATCAAAATGAAAGTTACTGAAGTTCTAATAGGAATATTGAAGAATTAATATCTTTATCAGTCATAAGTTATCTTCTTGTACAGAACAAGTTTGTTGCTATTAAGGAAAGCAGCATCGTAGATGTGAAGTCGTTCACTGTTGTCTAATAGTTCCCTCAGTGTTCTCCTATCTCACCCTAAGTAATCTTCTTATCTTTAACAACTCAGAAAGTAAATGTATCTCACTTCAGGACTTTTTTTTTTGTCCCTCTTCATAAGGATTCTGCATCCCTCTGTGTTTGTTGCACAGCTGCAGTGAGCTTGATGAAGACAGGGAAGTGAAAGTATGATAGTTTTACAGAATACATTTAAACTGTAATATGTAACACAGTTCAAAAGCCCAGACATTCAATGATGGTTGCAGGACACTTGCTAAATGATCTATTTCATGAAGTGTTTGAGATAAACTCTCTGAAGTCTTCCTGCATGGAGGAATGTCACAATAGGAACCATCAAGCATGGGACCGCAGGATGGATTAAAGATGCTTCTCTTCCTGAACAAAGTTCTGTGGGCAGCTCTGTACTGGAGCAGCCCAATACACAAGCAAGAACTGGTAGGCTTGATATTTATCTTTCTTCTCATGCTTTCTATAATCACAAGTGATTAGTATGAACCCCTATTGCAAATTAGTGGTGGAACTGATTAGGAAGCTATGTTTCTGCAGTCCAAAGAGATGCAGAGCCTCTGTCTCATGCTGTATGTTGCAGGAGAGACTTCATCACCACCTCTCTAATAAGAAGGCAGTACCTTGGAAACAGCAAAATTTACCACATTTTTGCTTGTATTTTTCAACTAAGATTTTTCTTGTTTGTTACTGTTTTGGCTGATCTTGTATGTAGACAGCCAATGCCTGCATGTCTTCTTAACTACATATGTAATTCCATAACTGTAGAAGATTGTCTGGAAAAGTCAATAGATCTTAAAAATTCTACTGTGCAGTATGGTTATTAACCTGCATACTATTGTAAATCATTTGCTTTTATATGTGATTCCCTTTTACCTGATAACACTTACACCTAAATTGTATACTTATTCATATCACCTATTCTCTCTTTTTAGGCTTCTTCTAACAAAAAAAATCCTCAAAATTAGTGTGATCTTCTTGAAAACTTTTGGTTCATGCATATTTGAAACTTTTGCTTTCACATTTTGTTCACTGCAGCACTTTATTTACACCAGGACAAGGCAGTTCTGCTTATCTGATGTTTACAAAATAATCTCTGGGTACAATATTGTGCAAGGAAAGCTTAGCCATATGTATGATTTTAAAAATAAATAGACTGAATTCAGAACTTGGGAAGTACAGGAAAGGTGTGAAGCTGATAGCCCTCCAAACTCCTGTCTTTATTTACAGGATAACAACTGTAATGGAAACTTCTCCCCTTCTAATTCCTTAATTGTGTCTTATCCTACTTGCATGGTAACTTTCCCCGCATTCATTAAATTGTTGGCATCTCAGATAGGGTTTGCAGTAGAGTTCTTACTGGTGCTGTTACTTAATGTGGAAGTCTGTGCACCCGTAACTTGATTGAGACTGCCAACTTGTTGGCAAATGGCCTTATATTTCTACAAATTCATGTTCACCATGTTTTCCTCATGAGTGAGGTGTAAGGTCTTATAGTGATTTTTTTTAACTCTATGAATACTGTACTGTAAATAGCAGGCTGGATATAAAATTATTATGGGAAGATAGCAGAGCCTGTGTAAAAATGCTACGGTAGGTGTAGAGCAAACAAAGGTGATGACAGAGACTTTATTTGAGAAACAGGTGCTGTAGGGAAAGATTAAAGAGACATTAACTCACCTCTCCCAGTAACAGTTTAGAGAAAGGGGTGAGCTGAGGAATGCAGCCTTCTCCCATTTGTACTTGCACCGCAGGAGAAAAGGGTGGGGGGAAGGGGAACCTGTGCAGACTCAAATTGCACATGCACTCCCAGAAGCATCACGGAGACAGAAAGGGTGGCTCTAGCTCCCCCTCCCCCCCACCACTCCAGGCAGTCACATGCTCGTGTATTGGTTCAGGCTGTGAACTTGGAATTCCACTACAGTAGGAAATATCATGAAATGGCATTTCACTGCTGTAACAAAAACTCTCTACATTTGTCATACTCAGTAAAGGAAGTGATGTTTAAACTTATCTTAAATTTTCAGACTTCATGAATATACCCACATCTTTCATAATCACAACAGAATAATAATACAATGAATCAGTTTTGAGTCCTGTCTCTATTAAATCATATAAATAGTAATTAAATTGTGCAATGAAGGAGTCACTGACTTCAATTTCAGCAAAAATCTTGTCCTCTTTCAGAAAAAAAGATTAGGTTTAGAGGTGAGCAGTGAATGGTGTAAGATGGAGAAAAAAAAAAAAGGAAGGGTGTTACTCATACTTTTTTTTTTTTCCTCATTTAGCATAGAAAAGTTTATGGTATTAGAAGTGGCATAGGTAAGGGTAATTGAACACTAGTACTTGTAAACTTGAATCTGGAGGGATTAAAAAAAAGGAAATATCTTTTTTTGGTAATTAGCTATAGGGGCAGTAACAACTGTGACAAGTGATCATTGTACCCATGTGGGTCAAATTGAGTGGAGTTGCTCACCTTTAAAAGGACGCATTCTCTTCCCATTCAGCTCCTTATCCTTATTAAACACATTTCTTCCACCACAGCTCAGAGCCTGCTGGAGAGATGTGCAAGTTACTTTAAAGCATTCCCAAGTAGGCACTAATTGGTGCCCCAACCAGCAGTCTCAGGAGACAGGCCAAGGAAGGAGACTGAAGGACTTTCCAGGTCAGCTTGGAGGCTCTTGAGGCAAACTTGTAAGGCTCAGAGTGCTCCTGCCTCTGTTTATATCTCTTTTCGAGCATTGTCAGCCTAACGCTTTTAATGAGTACGAATTATTCCTTTCTGAATAATTGTTTCAATAAAGCATACCAAGTTTCTTCCCTGCTTGAGTTGTGTCACTGAAACTAACCATCTTACACATACATATGCAAGTCTCCAAATACCTCATGTGCAGTACTATGTTTAAAAAAAAAAAAAGTATGTCTTATAGAAACAGGAAACAAATTTAAATCTAAAAAGTGTTTGTCAGCAAACCTGAACCTATGTGGGCAGTGATCTTACTACCTGTTAAAGTTTGAAGAGAGGAAATCTTAATTTTTGGATGTGGTATTTCAGTTCTTATACTTTTTTTTTTTTTTTTCAGGCAGATATTTTAACTGACTGTAGCCTAAGGGCTTCTGTATCATTTGATGGGTATATGCTTTTCATTATTTTATTGCTACTTCACCCATACCTGCAAAATTAGTTCATTTCAGCAGAGGAGCACTGAGCAGAAGCGTGACCTGTTCTTTAACAGAAAGAAGGGATTTCCTTTAGTCTGAAGACAACAAATGACCGTTCTCTTGACCTTGTGCCAGAGGTCTGTATGTCAGTTTTCACTTGCTTCCAAAATGAGGTTTACTCATTTTTTTTTTTTAGTCTGCCTTCTGACATTTCTAGTAGTCTCTATAAACAATAGAGAAGAACAGTGTACTTAAATAATGATGTTAATACTTTATCCCCCATCCACTTTTGTTAAAGTTTTTTTTAAAAGAAATGTGAAGTTTCAAGCAGTATTTTAATGTATGTCTATTAAAAAAAAAATCTTAAAAAATGCTACTATGCATCACAGGTTCTAAAATTACCTTGACTGCCTTGGAAGGATAGCAGCAATAAATAAATAAAAAGTGGGACAAGAAGTTAATAATAATGAGTCCTAAATGAAGAGTACAGATAGTCACTGGTACCTTCCACATACTTTGTAGTGATACAACTGTGGCAGGCCTTCTATCAGAGTCTACCATGAAAGTACTGTTGTGTGGAAAGGGTAGAGAGAGGGCAGAATATAAACTCCCTTATGTTCTAGCTTAAGCTCAGCTGCCCTCTATCTGAGAATAGATTCTGAGTGATGCTGAATTTGGTATGATGAGTTCAGTTGTATTCAATATATGTATGATCATGATTATAGTTTTACAAATAGCACCCTGACCAATTTGTTCAGTTGTGTTTGAATGGACTCTCAAAACCACACTTAAGGTGTTTGGCTGCACCCAAGGAGAACTTGCAAGGCTAGATTAGTGAATAGTGCAGTTCCTTAAAGTAACAGATTGTGGGTTTTTTTTTTTTTTTGAATTGCCAGTAGTAAATACACTGTCTGCAAAGCATGTGAAATTAGTGAAGAATATGAATAATAAGGCCAACCACAAACACATTAAATCCTGAAATAAATCTGCAGAGTATTCTGCGTTTCCCAGGGAAAGCACTCAATGTAACTGAGTGAAGTTTATCCAGTATGTGTTCCTATGGGGTGGAAAGAGAGGCTCAGACTGTTGACTGTCCCAGAAGCCAAGGTTCTGGCTTGCGTGTGGTGGTATCTTCCCCTAAAATACTTCTCTCTTATGCCATTTTTATATGTAGGTTGTGTCTCGCTCCGATTTATAGGAGGAAGAGGAGGTTCTTTGATATATGTATACCTGGCATGAGATTAAGAAACAATGGTTCAAATGTTGGTCTGACCAGTTTATTACAAATCCTAGTCATTCAGGGCAATGGGGAAGGGGAGAAAGGAGATAGAAAAGATAGGAAATAGAAGCAAGGAGTCTGTATAGGAAGCAAGAGGGAGACAGTTGCCACCACGGTCCAGAGTGGTTCGTAGTTCAGTCACTGATCTTTGGTAGTGGTGGGTCATCAGGTGTTCTGTTGATGATGGTGTCCACGGTGATGACAGCAACAATGATGGCAGTGCAAACTTATTTGTAAGTCCAAAGTGGTCGAGTCAGCTCTCTTTTGAGTGAGAGCTTGAATCCGAAGTGGTTGAGTCAGCTCTCCTTGGAGTGGCAGCTACTGGCTCTGGGATCTCAGCAGAAATTCCTTTATCATCTTCTGGGCCTTGCCAGCAGATAAGAGGGAGCAGGGATGCCCATCTGCATCCTGTTTTTCACAGGGCATGATGGTGTTGTTCCCCAATTTTCCCACACCAAGCTGGGGCTATCAGGCCAGATCTTCTGCCAGTAACCAC
>PPHD01026859.1:0-11332 GCA_002909625.1 Bambusicola thoracicus
GTTCTTGCATGTACTTGCAGTATTCTTTTAATTGCTTTGCATAACATTATGCCCACCTTTATTCTAGCATATCAGAACTTTAATTTTATTTGCATCTTTGAGTCCTGATATTGGGCATTCTATTGTGAATTCTTTGCTGTATCAGTCACAATTGATTTTAGTTTAATAACAGAACAAGAGAAAATTCTGGTACAAAATCATAGAATTGATGGCTACGTAGCTTCTCCCAGCTCACTTCTGTTTGAACTAAATCACTGATAACTAAATTTTACTGGAGAAGTGTTGTGGAGTGAAAAGAAATTGAATGAGAGACAGGTAGGAAGACTGATGTTTGGAGAACTTACAATACATGCACTTCACTTCTGAAGGAAGTTTGCCAGAGAAAGTTGATTGGCTCTAGTGAGAATATAATAAATAAGTTGTTTTGATGCTGCATATGATATTTCTACTTTGGAGCAGCAATTTAGGCCTTGACTATCAATTAGCTATTATTATGTATGGTTTTTAATATGCCTGTTATGCAGCCCCCATTATGACTGTACATTTTATGAACACTGAAGTATTAACTAACTCCTGTTAAGTGAGAGACTATAATTACTCTAACTTTCTAGACAAGAAAATTGAAGCTCAGAGAGGACAAATGATTTGTCCACAATTACAAGACTGAGGCTAAAAAGCACAGATTTGGTTTTGATTTGTTACTCTGTCCTAAGTATTCCTGCTAGAGAAAAAAAATCACTTAAAAGACATTAGTTATTCTGAAGAGTTGCAAAGGAAGCATTTATCCTGATTATTCACTTTTCCTTACTGACAGGGACACGGGTCCCTCAGTGATAGTAATACTGACCTCTGCATCTTCCAGAAGAAATCATTACTCCATCAAAGCCTGACTGTTGCTTGTTGTTTGGGTTTTTCCACTTCCTTTTGAAATTTTATCATATTTCTTGTGAAAATTAATATGTATGTTTCTTAATGAAGGACAATAATTTTCCTTAGAATGATAAAACAAACAAACAAACAAACAAACAACAACAACAATAAAAACCAACACCCCAAACCCCTATATTCATTAGTCTGAAAAAGGAAGAAGTTCTTTTCATACCTCATACTTCTTGTCATTTCTAATAGATGATAACTGACCCCTTTGAGAGAGGCTTGCACTACTGGCTTTTATGTCTTCTATCATTGTTCAGTATTCCTCTGAGACCACTACATGCATAAGGTTTTGTGTGATTAACAATACAGGATAAAAATATTCTGGATATTGGTAATCAGTTATAGAGTCTTTAATTTTCCATGTGAATAATTTCAGATAAAGTTCATAATGATTAAAATTCATTATTACTTGTAGACAGATCTTTCATAATGAATTTGGTGTCTATCCATTTCTTAATAGAAAAATATTCATTTAGTTTAACAAAAAAGTATCGCTGCAGTTGGTACTGAATAACCTCCTCTCTTTAACTTTTTTAACCATGAAAGAAAGATATGGAACAAAACAAAGACATTTGTTCCTTAGAATAGCAAAAGTTGCGATGCTCTGATATGTGCTTAGGGTATCTGGATGATACCCTAATATGGATTATTGGAATGGATCTTCACCAGAATTAAAGAAGAAAAATATGTAAAGAAGAGGCATCATGCCGTCTCAACCATAGTACTTTACAGATATAGGCCCAGTTCTCCTTTTTCCTTACTTCAGGCATATTTGATTTCTTACCAATCCCACATAAATACAGTAAATGCACATGTTCGTGTTACTCTCTAGTCATTTGTTAGAGCTGATTAAGGAGATAAATGTGAAACGTTTATTTTTTTAATTACATACTGCCCTGAGGTAAATTATGCATGTTATCACATCCATTGACGCTCTGTAATGGACACTTTTTATTGCAGAATGATTTTCTGTGAAATTTTTCATCTTCATGCAGTTTATTTTTAGGAAGCAAGAAGACAGAGGAAAGGAAAAAAAGTAATATCCCACCAAAATTTCTTAACTCTTTCTGAAGAGCTTGCTAATAGGATATTAAGGATTGCCAATAACCTTCCTTCTCACATCTCATTTGTAATTTCTATAAAACAGCAATAAATTGAATAAAAAGTAATAGGAGTAATCATAGGTGTGTTGGATGTCTCGCTATAAAAGTTCCAAAAAACTGCTACATCAGAAATATATTCAACAAAGTTTTCTTTAGTAAACAGTGCAATGTTTACTAGTAAAGAGGTAACTACTTGAACTCTCCAACCTTAACAACTGTTAATTACAACCCTACCTGATTTGAAAGCTGCTTTTCAGGACCCTTCTGCTTTCTGAGTAGTTATTAATATATAGAATATAAGTCTTCTGTTACTTTTCTTTCTTTTCTGTTATAGATTTCCAGGACCACCTCAATTGGTGGAATAGAAAAGCAATGCTAAAACAGTTGATCAGCAGTCAATTAAGACATTATCTTTGCTTTAGTCTAAAAACAGATAATTTGCACTCAATAAATTTGTCATTTATTAAAGTTGATAAAACAATAGGAAAAAAAAGTGAAGAAATAGAGAAAGGTGACAAAAACTAAGGAAGATATTCCCATTAGTACTTTTCCTCATTTATAACAATATATACGAGTAGACCAGGGAAATTTTATGCCATGTACCTTTCACTTCATATTGGTAGGGTCGAATTCAAACATGACTCCACTATAACAAGAAGTACTACATAAAGGAACTGTCATCCTTTTTGTTTAAGAGGATATATAGGTTAAGGTTTATGTTTTATAATGAGTCTTATTCAATAAAAGTTATATGTAAATTCTTCAATTCAGTATTTCAGTCATTTTATTAAACAAGAATTGCTATCAAACATCTGCTTACAATGAAGCATGCAAAACATGGGAAAAATAACAAATAAAATTTTCTCAGCACGGGATTTATTATGCATTACATCGCATAGACATATATATGAGTGTATTTTTATTCTTTTTCCAAAACAAAATTTTCAGGCCAAAATCATTTCAGGATAAATTTTCAGCTCTCTCTAATTAAAGCATGAGCATAAATTAAAAACTAATTTAAGGATCATATGAACTGAGCTTGTATTATACTGGAAGATTTCTAAACCAAATCCAGAGGGTTAAAAGTAGTGTAAAACTTAAAACCAACAGATCAAACAGCCAAAAGCTGAGAAGGAACTTTAATTGAGATCATGGCTTTGTTTCATCCCCCTGCTAATCAACTGCTAACAGTTAAACTTGATGCAGAGAGAACAAGGAAAGGAGTTTTATGATGATGACAGTCTCTGAGGTGATACATTTTCTTCTCCTTCGCTGTTTAGAGAAGGAAATCGCTGCTGCTCTTATGAGGAAGAAAGGCCAAAGAGCTATGTATATGTGAATACTAACAGTTAACCAAAACAAAGTCCAAAAGTGAGCACTTTCCAAATATTGAACATCTGGCTAGTTCTTTATAAACTTTTTTCCCCTCCCCTATATGTGGAATTTCTTTCTATTTCACATCTTCAGAGAAGGAAGGTACCACAGTAATTTACTGCCCTTATGTGCCCTTATCCATGAGCAAGCTGCTTTGATCCCTGCTGTAAGTATATCCACCCTAATAGAATTACACAAAGTATGATTTTTACCCGTTAATCATCTACACATTGAAAACTATAACTGTTTACACACCATATCAACCCAACTATTCACGTGCAATCCATTCTTAGCACAGAGATCACTAAGTAGCTGTGACAAGAAGAGTGACTGGAGGGTAAGAATCTCTGACGTCACAGTTTATACACAGTCTCCCATAACTGCTATATATTAGTAATAATTAGCTCACTGAGAGCTACACAAGAATGAATATCAGCACAGAGAATAATCTACTTTTTTGTTATTTCTTTTCTTGCTATTTTTACAGCACAAATGTGGATGGCATATATGCACAACAAAGAATGCTTTTCTTCACTCATATATTGTTTTTAAAATATAACTTACTGAAATGGTAATTGTGGTCATATTGTAAAATGGTCTCATTTTCTGTCTTTTTTCAAAGCTCTTAATTCTCAGTTTTCTCATGTTGTCTGACTCCAATGATTTTATGCAAAATCCATTCAGCTTTGTAGTTCAATATATGAAGTCTGAAATATATCATTTATTTCAGTTACCTCTGAAACAATATCATTTAAGCTTCTCATGCCAACTGTTGAAGCAATTTGCATTATGGCTGTAATTTAAACACTTTTGCTAAATCTTGTTCTTGCAGCACTATTTTGTATGGAATTTAATGATAACAAAACTCATTTCATGTGGGTAGCAAAGCACAGTGTTATAATTTACTCTTTACAGACTGCTGATTTATATTGATGAGAAAAAAAGAGAGATCATTTAAGTTAGCTAAAACTATTGGTCAGAGGAAACTGAGCTTTCAGTACTGGCTCCTAATTTAAGGTACAGAATTTTGTTTTCCTGTCTCAAAAATAGTTGTTTTTATGTAATGAGATCATCTACACTGCAGTATTTGTGGTGATGTTTTAATTGTTACAGTCATCACTCAAAATAGATTGAAACTAAAATCCTCACATCACTTCAAGTAAAAATCCTTCAAATGTTTCTACCTCCACAAATTTAACAATTCCAGATTTTCTTCAAATTTCTAAGTCTTCTCACACTCAGCAAAAGGTTATTATTACACAATAATGATGCACCATTTTTTACCAAAATTGGCTTCAAACTTACTGCTCATTAGTCTTTAGTTCAGATTCCTTATATTACCAACCAGCAAAATCACTCTGATGCTTTTAAATATAAATGTCATCTGGTAATCTTTTTAAACAGAGTTAAGTTATTATGATTATTCCCTAAATAAAATTATATCATGGTTTATTTTGCTATATTTTATAATTTATGGATTTTCTATTTGTTTTATCAATATTAGTAAGCCAATAAATTTAATTAATAATTGTTAAATGCTGGTGATTGGTACACATCTGTGTTCACAGAAGGCAGTATAACAGGAAGGATAGTAAATGCTATACAGATGAGCAGGAATTGTGTTTACTTCATGTTATTGCGTTTAACAGCTAAAGAGTGGTTCAGCTCCTTGGTAACTGGTTATATAATCACATGCATCTAACATAGATTGCTACAACTTAAAAAAAAAATAAAAAAAAATAACTGGGATTATTTACCCAATACCTTCAAGATTAGAGAGAAAAAGAGCAATTTTTTAATTTGTTTCTTTGTTTGTTTGTTTCCTACAGGCTTGATCAGGTCAGAGAAAGTGCAACTTTTGTGAGCGAGAGATGTTCATGAGGACTTTGAAGAAATTCTCAGTTGTGTCCAGGAAAAGTGTCCAGGTAAGGAAATTTAAGTTATGAGAAATCATGTTTGTGTTTCTCTTTTTAAAAACTATATGTCTTTGCAATGATATAAAATAATGTGTCATCTTTGTCAGCTGCCACCTGTGTCTGGGCAAAGGATTTTAAATTAGATTGGAATTTTATGGAAAATATATTTAATTAGTTGGATTATTGTGGAAAGAGCAACAGGATAAGTCCTGGATGAGCTTTTTTTTAGACGAGTCACAGTTGACATTTGTTTAAGAAGTGCTTTGCAAAAACCACAGATAAAGTTGTTGAAGCTTCTCAAAAACAAGAGAAAAGTATATGCCTATAATTTAACACAGTGGTCCCTGAAAACCTCTGTTGTAAATGTTAACTGTGTGATGACTGTCCCATATCTTTGCTGTGTGTTTGTTTCTAGCTACCACAAAGTCTTGTATTATTTGTTTATGCATAGTTATGCTCTCTATTCATGTTTTAAAACTAAGAGGAGCAAAGAGAAATACATTTCTACAATTCTGACACAAGATACAGATTTTTTTTGTTTGTTTGGGATTATGTCCTCATAGTCATTGTAGTGGAAATAATAAGTCACAACCTGAAACAGTGACTGAGCACCTGATAGGAAGGTAGGGCCAACCCAGTGGAGCTCAGGTGCCTGCAATGCACCTGAGTGACTGGAAGGGGGTGGAGCCAGGATCCACCCATTTCCAGACCTCATTTAAGGGTTGGCAGTGGAAGTAACCATTTCTCTCTGAAGACCCCTGCATTCCTTTTGAAGGTAAGCAGCTTTTTTCCCTTACTTCTGTGCCTGCAGTTCTTGCATTTGAGTGAATCCTTATTTGTTGCATCTTGGGACCTTGTTTCTCTGCTGTTGTGTATTGCATTGCAGTTGTGCTCTTCTCTGAATGTTTGGTAATGCTTAACAGTGCCAGGGGGCTTGTTGTGATGGGAAAAGTTTGGTGGATTTTTTCTCTATGTGTATTTAGGAATAAAGCTCAGAAATTAATGTTAATTGTAATGTTTGGTTACGTTTTGGTCTAGTTCAGGCATAGTTTTGTTTCAGTCTGAAAAGGTAGTTTGCTGATTGAGAAGATAATGATTTCAACAGTTCTATTTTGAGGGTTAGATTGAAGAATCACTCGTTTAATAATAATCTAAACATGTTTTGGATTGACTTCTAATATCCTGGGGGTAAAAACACACTGTTAGTAAACTTATTAACCTGTTAAATTCTTTGAGAGGTTTCAATATTTATTTCAGTGTGTCCCTTCAGTCTTGCAGCTGAGTCTGAAGGTCTCCACTTTCTCCCAGTTTTGCCTCTGTCTTCCTTCTGCTTAGCTACTTCCTAAAATACTGAACTGCTGGCAGGAATCTCACAGCAAAATGTCCAGTGTGTCTTTAAATGTAATGGAGATGTTCTTTGCCTTATCCCTGCCAAGTGGCTGATTGCTGGCAGCTGAGGCAAGGGACAGATGGTGGTGCAGCTCTATCTGCACCCTATTGAGATGAATAAGTGACAATCTGCAAAATGCTCAAAACTAATTTAAACTGTTTTAACCTCAGGAAACCCAAGAGTCTCTTAGGCTTCTTTGGTGAAGTGTAGGCAGATTTTACACTTTTTCTTGCAGTGCTCTCTGTAGTAGAGGTCTCAGTGTTCTCAATACAAGTACATTTCATCCATTATGCTCTAAGTAGGGTGATACCAGACCTGCCTATGAAAAATCTATAAGGACATTCTGGCTATTAACATGCACAGTGTTTGATATCACTTGCATTTCTCAAGAATTCATCCATCAAGAAGGTTCCTCAGCACAGTATTTTCAGAAAGAACAATACTTTCTTAAGCCATATACAAAATAAATCTCAAAAAGTATTGGACGTTTGACCAAGGCACATTAGCAAAAGAGGTGGAAGTGTCAGATTAAGAGATGACTGAAAGAAAGCTCTGGGCTGGGCAGATAAAATTTGAACTCAGAATTATTTACTTTCATATGTGATTTGTTAAAGTAACAGTTGTAAAGATTTCTATGCTCTCAATAGAGTCTTCACTGTGTGCATCCTCTCAGGTTATGGTTCCACAGTTTGTAATACTAGTTTCCAATGTGTTATATAAACCGGTGGTACCCTGATCAGGTGGAGCGATATTACTCCTTTTTTCTTTAATTATCCTAGGCATGTAACAGGTATTTCATGTTGACATTGTGCTTTCAGACTAACTTTACTTGCTTTAACATCTGAATTAGCAAATATTCTGTGAAAACACTCTACTCCACATTGCTGCCTGTAACTTTATTATTCTGGGCATGTCACCCCTTATTTTGGATTAACTGCATCTTCAAAATATATTTTCAATCTCCCTTTGCCCCTTTGTTAGGAAGGACATTAATTGGGTAGTGAGGAACATTCATTTGTTCACTTTTGCCTAAAACTCATTCTGAACATTTTTAGTGAAAATTGAATTCATACTTTTTCGTCAGCTGTAGTGAATAGAGGAAAACAGACTGTTTCCTGAAAAGAATGAAATTAAACCCTCAAATATTAGAATTATATATGATAGTTCAAATATTGTACCACGTTAAGAGAGATCTTGCTGATTTCTCTCTAAAATCAACTGAAGTAATAAATCATGTAAATCTGGAGATGTATGCTTACTGTGATTTGTAGCCCTGTGTTCCCTCTGATGAATATGCCTGATATTGCATTTATGCAAAAACAAAAAATGTGGATTAAAAGTCAGGCAAACAGAGAGGACCATGAAGAAACTTAAGATTTCTCCTGGAAGGTAATTGTTTCTATATCTCAAGCACATTTCAGGATAGAAAGTTGGGAAAAACAGTTTTAGGTTACCAATGAACTCTGTGTCAGAAATGAAATAATGATTTTTACCTGGATGCATAAGAGATTTGCTTCAGATTACATGTATATCTACTTATCTAGGGATTCTATATTCTTATGAAATATATGTTCCCCAAGGAAAGAATACCATTAGCTAGCCCACTGGCCAAGTTTTAAATAGGTATGGAATTGTTCTATTAATATACTGATTTATGAGAAAAGTCATTATCATCAGTCATTTCAGTTGATACATTTTGATCACCTTCATGCAGCTAAAGAACAAGTCCAATTCCTTGTCATTGTGAAAGACCACTTGGAGCAAGAATCACACTTGTTTTCTGAGTATAACTTCTCTTGAACGACTTAAATGTTAGTTGAATTATAATGTGCTACTGACAATCATCATTAGCATAAAGTAAAACACAAGAATATTTCAATGGTAAAAAAGGAATATTTTTGCTGTGAAGGTGGTTGTGGAATGCTGTTAAACTTTGCTCAAGGAGTTTGTGACTTCTCCATCCTTGAAGATACTCAAAACTCAACTGGATATAGTTCAGGCCAACCTGCTGTAGGTGATTCTGTCTGAGCAAGCTGTTGGATGAGATGAATCCTTCCAGAGTCAGTCTTTCTGTGATTATTAGCAGCTCATGGCCTTTTTGCTAGTTACCCAGTTGAAGAGGATTAGTAATTAAACAAGATGGCTGTGAAATCTGACTGTCTTATTCCTTAGAAGTGCTTGTCCAGACCAATTGTTTGTAAAAATATGGAAATCACAGTAACAAACAGACACCTGAAACATATTTGTAAGTACAAATATTTCAAGGATTCCTGCCACCTACAACATAACTGGACTTAAAATATCTTTAATATTTATATGAATATAGGAGAGGAGAGATGAAAGGATTTATTATAAATATAAATAAAAATATATTTATATTACAGTTAGGATGAATGAAACTGCAGAGTTGTTGACCTCTGATTAAAGAAAAAATAGAAAAGACCAGCTTAAAGCTGTGGTGTTTGAACTTGTACTGTTTTTAGATGATGAACTGTTGTGGCGAAAGAGAATACAAACCACATACATCTCCAAAATTCCTAGGCTTTGCTCTTTTGTTTTACTTAGTGTCTTCAAAGTACTAAAAGACAGGGTACTTCTGTTCTTATTTTTAATCAAATATTTATGCAAGTGTTTTCTCACATGTGACTTCTACTGAATCCTAATGAGTTTCTCAATATGATTATTATAGCTGACTATACATATAATGCGTAATTGTCTGGATTGTCAAGCATAATTCTATAGAACTATATGAGTAGCAATGGGGCTATATAATAATCCTTCATGACTGAAATCTCCTTTTGGAAGTTGCTAGTAGAGTGTGCTGGGACAAGACTTCTAATACTGCACAAAAATGTTTTACATACACAGATACAGGTACAAGTATTTTTAGTTGAATAATTCTGATAAAAATATTTTGTGCCTTCAGTTTTTCATCCACGCATTACCATGAAAAATCAGAATGAAACTATGAAATTGTTTTTTCAAGTATGTGAAGCTGTTAGCATTAGACTAGGTTTCAAAATACCTAAAGACTGTTTTAAAGCCTTTAGTTTTGATTGATATGAAAGTGAAACTTCTGTGAGAGGGTTTTGGGGTTTTCATTTTGAATATACAGACACAGATTTCTAGATTTTAAGTAAAAATTATGGTTTGAATGTGATTTTCCCTGAGTTATTAATATGATGTAATCCTGCCATTAAAAACCTATCAGCAAAGCTGAAATGTTAGCTATTTACATCACTCTTGGACACACTGGAACTTTGAGTCCTCTGACAAATGTTATGATGAAAGCGTAACATGAATAATTTTCTTGTAAATCATCAATTCGCTCATTTGATTTATAATAATAACATTAGAGATTGCATTAGGATTGCTTTTAAACAATAGATAGATGTCATGCCTAGCATTGTGTGCAAACCTATTCAGTGTAATTAACAGGTGTGAATTGTTTGCTGGGATAAGCCTCCCACTGTGAAGCATTTTGTTGGCTGCTGGCTGCTTTCCTGCTGTATTACTGCTTCTAAATGAGCCAATCTCACTTAAATGAAGGATTTTACATATGTTAATTGTTTGTACACTTGTTTATTTTTAAAGTAGTTGAGGCAATAACAGTGAATCTCTACAAAAAGCACGTATTCCTGCAAGTTTCTGATTACTTTGTACCACGCTAACATTTTTGTATTTCTCTTTTTAGCAGTGTTTGTTTCAATCAAAAGCAAGTAGAGTAGTAACTTGTAGGAGAATCAGTCTGACTTCATAACTGTAAGATGAAAGCTTTTTCTGCAGCTTAAAGAATCATAAATCTGCTCCACTGAGTTCTTTACCCAGAATTATATATAAAAAGTACAGAGAGTACAGACAAGTCTATGGATTTCTGTATCTGTGGCATAGCAAGCTCCAGAATGAATTTTTTAATTTTAGCTTTGAAATTCTCATAAATCTTTGAAAATTTCAATTGTAGTTATAAAAGAAGTCCTGAGTTGGATAAGGGTTTGGGGTTCAGATAGTCAAATAAAAGACAAAACAAAATTTGTTACTGCATTCTAGACATGAAGTACAATTTCTCTATCAACAGGCCATATATAAAATCTAAGGATTTCATTATATAGACCTCTTATTAAAACTTTTCTGTTTCTTTTACCTTGTGTTCTAACTTTAACTGAATAATGGCAGATTCAGAAATATAAAGTAGATGAACTATGCTATCTTTTACTCCATGTCTTTCTCCCATATAGTTAAGTTGCAGAATTGTAAAAAATGTTTTTACATTTTTATGTCATCATAGGTAAGATTCAAATGTCTTATTCATAGATCCTGTTTTTTAAACTAATATAGCCAGGATGACAATTGACCCCACTTATTACAGAAATAATTTCTTTACCATATTTCCTATTTCTTTCTCTTCTGAGGTAACATATATCTGAGCAAGTCCAGGGTTATATGCACATGAACAGAGAGACAGTTCAATAAAGTGGTTTATAGTGTAGCATTGAAAATTTCATCTCAGGGCTCAGAAATAGGTCTCACTGGGAGATTGTGTGTAGCTTCAAACTTCTTTTAATGAGGCATTCCAACATAGGCTTATCCTTACACTTTCTGACTTTTCTTATGAC
>PPHD01026860.1:0-11332 GCA_002909625.1 Bambusicola thoracicus
ATGCTGTCATTTGCTGTATTGTGTATGTAGGTATGCTTTTATTAATTTTAGGGAACAGAATTGGAATGCACTGTATGGGAAAACACTGTTCCTAGTAGTGCCTATCCAGCCAAGACCTGAACTGGCTGGCCTACGCAGTGCAGCCCTGGCCAAGGTCACCATGTCTGTCACCTCACACCTTCAGCCTAACCCCTTGCATTATACTGCTTTGCCTAGTGCTTTTATCTCAAGACTATGAGAAATGGAGACGCATCCCCTGCTTTATCAAATCCCTTACTGCTGCAGTGGCAGTGGTGAACCTCCTCCAGTGTTTGGAGGAGCAAACCTCCTACAGCAAAACCTTCTTCAACATCATGGGTGATGAGAGATTTGTCTTTACCACTGGATTTTACTACCAAGTTTAGGAGAACACAGTGCAGCAGATAAGTCTTTAGCGTGAAAAATAGTTGTCAGTATGTACATTGAATTTATTCAATATAAATGTGAGTTTCTTAATTTGTTCTATCTGATACATATTTAAAATTACATAAGAGTTAAAAATCTCCTGTGAAGATAACTTTGGATTTATTTGATTCTGCAGTCATTGACCCTGCAGGAGCATGAGGGTCCTTCACTCCTCATGACTACCAGTTGTAGTGACAACTCAGGGAATATGGAGGAGCTCAGTATTTAACACAATAAGGGAAACATTTTGTACTTTACATTGTTTCAGCTAGCTTTTTTTCACTTATACATTCTTGAGTACATTCTGCACTTATACATTCTGTACTATACATTCTGCACTTACACATTCTGGAGTAGGTGTTACCTGCATACGGTGTGATATGGCCGGTTGTCCATTTTAACTTGGAAAATAAGTGTGGTGTTTTCAACTGGAATTAATCCATAAGCGATAGTGACATGAGGACGACTTTTCTCCTGTGTCACTGAAACAGAAATATCACTGTCAAAAAACAACACCAATTGCTTCTCCAGAAGAAAATGATATCCATATTGAAAAACACACATACACTTCCTCTTTTTTTGTGTGTAAAGACAAAAGAGAATGAGAAGCAAGTGTTGTAGATATCTTCTTTTCTGTCATTGCCGCTATGCAGTGCAGACAGGATTTCTGTTAGAGTTGTTTCCATAGTGTGGATTATTTTTTACCTTGGGGAGGATGCAGGGTGCATTTGAAGAGGAGAAAAAAAACAACAGTAAAACAGTAAAATACTTGTGCTATTGATATGTTGTTCTATATCTGCACCTTTACTTGACTTTGCAATTTAAAAAGCTCAATTAGAAAATTCTACTGGTAGATGATTTGGGTATTCGTCAACACTTCACTGCATATAGTGATGAACTGAAATACCGTGACTTCCTTTTAAAAATACTAATTGGGAATTTACAGCATGAACACTCACAATTTGCTATTCCCCTAGAGTAACTGCTTACTAATAGTAGTGATACTGCACTGCTTATTATGGGAAGAAAATTACTTATTACTGTATAAAGCCATTGTAAAAATGCAGTAGTCTTACACTGCTGAAGGCTCTAAATGTTGTATTCACGCAGGAAAAGAATGTCCAACTGTCAGATAAAAGCATAGTCTGAATTTTATGTGTTATACATACATACTTTTCAGAATCTTTCTGAGCCCAGGATGAAAAGATAAATTTGAATTTATCTTAAGATAAGGTTTCTCTGCCATTGTGACTCTAACTATTAATAACTCTTAATTACAGGCCTTTTATACCACTTAGACAATATTTTTTGTTTGTTTGCTTATTCTTCACTAAACAACAAATGACCGTTGTACTGTTAACTGTCCAAATTCAGAGTTTTAGCATAATCTTATTTTAGTTAAAGCCACCTATAAGCTTATATAGCATATCGCAGGTAAAAACCAGCACTTTAAATACAGATATGATCACTACTAATAGTCTGAAAAAAACCTGCACACCTTTTCCCCCAGAAATAGTTAAGTTACACTAGTAGCAGAGACTGTAACAGAAACAAATATTGTCAGCAGTATTGTCATCAGCAGAAAAACAACATTGATATAATGTGTTTAGGTTGAGGTAGTTCAGGGAGGTTGTACTGAAACTCCCCGAAAGAATTACCGTTTCTTCATTTTGCCACTAAAATTGAGGCTTCCTATCTCCTCACACGATCTTTGATCAGATAAGAAATGGGATTTTCAGAAGGCACTTACAGATGACTTCCCTAAAGTCAGTGGTGAAGCCGTGTTTAACTGGTACTGTGGGAGCAGGATCAGCATCTGCTTAGAGTACCAAACATACAGAAATACCAAATAAGCTGCTGTTAAAAAAACAACAACAACAACAACAACAACAAAGAAAAAAGAAAAAAGAAGTCTGATGAGCAACAAGCAATTCAAATACCCATTCTTCCAGTGTTTCTGTTTGTGGAAATGGTAAGATAATCACAACACTCTTATTCAGCAGCAAAGCAGCACCAAAAGTCAGCCTCCATCTGTAGCCTTTGGAAGCTTTTCAGGGAACCTCTTGAGAAAGCTCAATATTTTAAATTATGTTAATAAATATCACAAAACAGTATTTTTTCTATGTGACCTTTGGCCAGTAGACAGATTATTTTGCAGACTAAGTTTATTACAGCAAGGAGTATTCAGTCATTTTGAACAGAAAATTTGCCACCCTTTAGTAGTTGTGCCACCTGAGTTTGCCTTCAGGTGGATAAAAGTCCAATATTTTTGCTTAAATTCTGGCACTACATTAGGCATCAGTACTAGAATGTTTATGAGCAGGAGGATATCAGTACTTCCACTGTTGCACTGTTCTGTGAACTCCTTATATAACTCCTGTTAAAAAAGGAGATGGAGTTTCTGATTTCTGGTTTCACTGTTGACAGCTGCAGAAAGGCAGGCCAACTGTAGCTCGGCTGTTTGGTTTCTTTTTTCCCCCCTTTCTTTATTTTCTCTTATTGATTGCAGTACATTTTTTTAGTATATCTTTATAAGTTTCCTTCAGATATAGCATGAAAGTAGTTCATGGTTAGACGTAATGAACTTCCTAAGGTGATCTGAACTCTGCAGGCAGTTTCAAAGGTAGATTCATTTCATTACGTTCTCTAAAGCAATTCACACTTAGTCTTAAAAACTCCATGCTAGGCTGTGGGATTGACTTAGTCTTTTATTTATCCCAAATAATTTACTGTCTCTTTTGTCCTCATATTATGGGCTTTCGAGGAGATTTGTCCTATGGATGCTAGGCTGTGCTCCACACTGGGATGGTTTTACAAAAAGCGTAATCATCTCTTTTTTTTTACATTTACAAAATCCATCAATTTTTTCCATCTTTCTGAAATGAAGAAGTTCAGGCATTAAGATATCTGTTGATTTCTTGTGTGTTGACAAAGTAGATTAATCCTTGCACCATTTCGGTAGCATGAATATTAAATTTACATACAATTTCTGTGGTCTAACAGATTCCTAAGAACACTAAAGGAGGATTAAGCCTGTTGAATTTCCCTGAGACAGGAAATGGAAGATAGGCAAACTATGGGGAGAATTAAGACTCTATCTTGATAAATGTAACTGAATACCACTCACCTTAACAAAAAAGCAGACATCAAGCACAGAAAAGGATTGACCAAAGGGTATGTTCTAGCATGCAGTGTAGAAGGGAAGACTTCATTTGAAAAAGCACATTTATAATGCAGTTTAAAAGGTACATGAATTTCATCTTGCACAAAAAGTGCTGAGGGACCATACTTGAATTAATATAAAGGAAGTTGAAGTTAATTGTTGTGCGATATCTAAGGATTCTTTTCCATTCTGAGTATAAATTATTTACGCACTCAAACATCACTCACAAAATTTTGAGAACTTTAATAGGTAAAGAAGCTTATTTTTTCCTGAAAAATGGGATGTAACTCTTCAAATTATTCTTTCTGAAGACTGTAGGTATCCAAATATAGTTAGAAAGGTGTTAGCAGAAATGACAAAGCATGGAGTCATGCATTTGTTATGACTTCTTTTGTTGGAAATCATTTCTGTGAATAAATAATACACGGATGTACTTAATGCCAAAAGTAGATCTCATTCAATTATCACTCTGTTCTTTCTAATATTAATTCTCCTTGAAGTTGATCAGAATTTCACTTAATAGGAGATTTCAGGTATGAAATCAGGTATGACTTCAGGGAACTGTTTATTTGATGATGTGACTCATTTGTTTAAAAGCTGGAAGTCTAATCTGGGAACTGTAGTGGATTCTCCTGCTCATTTACCTATGTGCATAATTACAATCAAAATATTTCAAGCTTTGGTTCATTTTAATTGATTTATGTCTGGCTTTTTAAAGGGAATAAATGACAGATATAAAAATGCATGCGTGAACTGTAATTAAAGGCAAGAATAGTCTTTTTCACATCTTATTACTGGAAATATTTTTCTATCTTTTTACATTAGGTAATGCAATGCACAGCTGTCTAGATGTTGTCAGTGGTGACTTATGATTAAATAACTACATAGCACTTTCTTAATCACAGAGATCAGATTCATAACCATTCAGAAATTTCAAATTTTATGTTCCACTCTTCATATGCCAACTCAGAAGTGGTACGAGGTGCTGGAGTTTCTCCTCTCAACTGTGATACTTCAAGTAGTAGGAGGGGCAGCCTGCATCTCCACTGCAGGTGTTATGCTGGTATATACATAGGTGTTTGAATTGCAGTCTTCTCTTGAGCTGATCATTGTCTCCTTCCTCTCTCTGGTATCAGTATGAGCCATATAGTCAGTATGTAAAGATGGCATCTTGATTTAAAATTGCATTACATACACTATGTTTCTTTTATGACTAGTTTAGCTCCCTTGGTAGAAGTACCCCTTCCAAAACTGTAGTGATGCAGCATGTCTACAATTGATTGGTTTTTGAGAAGCCCTTGTCTCACTTCATTTTCAGCTTGCTGTAATTGTGGTGTTGATGGTCTTGGCACTTAAGACACATCTTCAGTTCATGTTGCTGAGTTTCCTCAGCAGGGCATTTTTATCTGGCTGGTGGCAGAAACACGAGCAAGTTAGGAAGAGAAGTTAAGAAGCCAGGTGATCCTCTGTCTGGGGAACTGGGCAGGATATTTTATGGATGCTGCAAGTTAGCTGATGATACTGTATTGTCAGGAAAGGCCAATCTTCCTCCTGTGCTTAGGAAAATGCAAATATGTGATCTGCTGAAATATAGATATGTTAGTCAGACAAGGCAAAATTTTAGGGACGATTTCAAAGGAAACAATAAGGCACAGAAGAATGGGGAAAATAAGATGAAGAGGTAAATACGCAACTGCAATCTCTGATTGCTTTTCATATGATAACTGATTTTTGCTTAGGAAGGAACAAGATTTGACTTAGACAGTTTACTGCTGTCAGTGATTTTTGGCACTGCTCAGTATCAAAGAGATTTCATAGTAAGTTTTTCATTTGCTTTTTCACAAATGTGGACATTAGTAATGAAGTTGGGTTTTGCGTGTTGATATTCATTAAGTTTTTCATACATGTGCACACAGAGAGACATATGTTTACTCTGCTATCTCATATTCTCTTATGGTTTACCGGGAAGATTTTTCACACAATTGGCTCAGAGAAACCTTCAGTGCCAAAAGCAGCACTTATTAGGCAAGAATCTTCAAAGATGTAAGTAATTCATGTCTAGTTGTAAAAGATGGAAATATGTGATGTATTATTTAGTAACTATTTCCATAATAGGTAGAGAGCAATGAAATAGTTTTCTATTTTATATTAATGGACAGTTACAAATATTCTCCCTGTTAATTTCTAGTGAAGGTCATTTTAATGGACATCTGAAAAGTGGCTTGTAGGGTGTGGCAGTTAAGAAGTAAAGTTAAGGGTTGTAATATGTAGTTAATGTCTGGGATCTCAAATAACCAATGATTTGAGTAATACATATTATTAATTGCTTTCTGGCTTTCTTTTTCTGTGGCCACACAAAATATAAAGATGACTATCCTGCTTTATGACGCTGAATTAGGAAAAAAATTGCAGGACATTTTGCAGGTATTTTTCCTAGTTATTGTGTAGTATTTCCAATCATTTCAGAACATAAATAATTTGTGTATAATCTCATTAATCTTCTTGTAAACACCAGCTTCGTCTTTTCATATTGTTCACTTTGTATTTATTAGTACACTAGTCAGATTCCTTTTAGCTTTTCTGGAAATGAAGGTATAAGAAAATTCTCATCCTTTGCACATTTTTGAAGTTTTATTGCTGTTTGAACTGGATGGGAATTATTACACTGTATATACTTTGGAAAGTCGAGAGCAATTCTTTATGAATATGATGCCAGCAACTTGCTGATTGCCAATTCTTCTTCTTCAGTGTCTTGTATTCTGAGTCAGTTACATTGGTGTGCTAGGTATTGGAGCCATTTCAAGTTTTGTTTAAAAGTTTCAAAGGAAAGCCTTATTTCAAAATAAACCATAACTGTAGAAACACAAATATATGTGCTTGCAAACTACAATGAGTAATGATAGTGAAAAGTTTCGAACAGCTCCACTTAGCACTTATTATAGAGGTTGCAATGATTCATAAAATTTATACCCCGTGACTTACCTTGTCATCAGTGTTTTGAACTGTGCAACCATTCAAAAAAATCAGTGTTAAGATTTTGATATGCTGCAAATCATATTTATCCACACTGTTTTTGCTTGCAGAGGTTTTCATCTCTCTTGGTATAAGAGTTAACAGAATAACAGAGTGGGTTGAGATTGGCAGTCCTTCTGATCCAACAATCTGCTAAAGCAGAGACACAGTTGCCAGACAGCTTTCCAACCTGTGTTATGATATGACTACTGTCATGTTTTGTCACTAAACGTGGATGATTTTCTCTTTTCTACATGTAGACATATTTGAATGATACCAACATAGTTTGGCTGGGGCCTTCAAAACATGAACAAATAGAAGACAGAAGTTAGAATACATATTTTGAAGGGAGGCCATCAAACATTAATGTTATTATTTATTTTGCTTTTAAACAGTGTTGGAGGTATGAAACATCTTGATTGGGGGTAAGTTTTGAATATTTTTCCTATTGCTAGATGTAATTTATAATTATTATTTTTCTGTTTCCTTCACTGACAGCTCACTGTGCTGACAAATGTGTCCATGGTCGTTGTATTGCTCCAAACACCTGTCAGTGTGAGCCTGGCTGGGGAGGACCCAACTGCTCCAGTGGTGAGTTTTCACCTGCTTCTGCCTATCTTGTGCTCTTTTCACTGTGTTGTCCCCTCTTTGGGGCAGATTATCACTGATCCTGTGCTTGGTTTCCTGCTTTCTGGTCAGGGTGTTTGTTTTGAGTTATCAAGTTACTATGTGTGGTTTGATATTTCTCCACTTACTTGCAGACAACTTCTCCCTTTACCAGCACTAAATGTCATGAGATATTTTATGCTCAGAAATATGCCCAATAGTATAGAATTTAGTTTCTGCAGTAAGTAAATACCATGATATTTGAATGATAACGTCTCCTTTTTTTTTTTTAATTTTCGTGATGAATGAAGAATGATGGTGTAAGGTCACATATAAAAGCTTTGAGCTTTTAAACCACAGCTGTGTTCCCCTCTTGCATTAATAGATCCTCCGTGTTTGCTCAGTCTCTTTCCATTTTTCTCACTTCAGTGATCCTTCTCCAAATCTTTTCTTCTTCCCTTTTGCCTTAAAAGTGTGTACAGAAGAGGAGGGCAGCAAGAGAGGAATATCTTGGGAGGGACACACATGGGAGGAAGACAGATTGGCACCATCACTGCTTTGTGTGTATGGCTGTACTTGCACACCAATCAGCTGGTGGTCATGGTTAATAAGAATATAAGGCCGTCACATACTTAATGCAAGAACACAGCAAAATATCAAATTCATGAAGTACTGAAGTAATAACATTTGATGACCATTTTAGTCACTACCACTTTCTGTACCCCCTGACTGTAAAATCATGTGCTGCAGCCAAGAAGCCAGGCTGCAATGAGACAGAGTACTGACAGAAGACAGAAACTCCTCCATGGCAGGAGTGGTATCTCTGGGTACTGTCTCTTCCTCTGCCAAAGGTAATCATTTGTGTAGACCATGAATTGTTTTTTTTCTTCACTTTACCCAAAACAGAGGTTCTCAGAGTAAATCTGGATTTTTGCTCATTATAATAGGTTATCTAATCTTTCTTTCCTCGCCATTCACAAGGTGTTAGGAAATGTCATGTTTAGGCTGACAATACAGCCATGTACTTCAATATAAGCACGCTCAAAGAAGGTCACTCTTAGTAACTATCCACTTGAAAGGAACTTTTAGTCATTAATAAAAAATAAATAAATGCTTACAATTTAAATTTCACAGACATATGAAAATCTTATTCATAAAACAGAGCGGATGTCTTGCAAAGATATTATGCTACAAGTTTGCTTAGTAGGAGATTCCTGTAAAAACAGTAACTGTGGAAAAACCTAGATTGTAATCAGGTCAAAACCAATTTTGGATATATTTTCACTCTCCTTTTTTTCCCCACTTAATAAAAATAGGGAAATGTGTTTCGTTTCGCTTTGCAGGCAAGGTGCTAATGTTACTCTGTCTGGAACTGATCTGTTGTGAAGGCAGCTTATTATATAAAATATGGGGTGAGAAAGAGAATTAATGAATTGCATGAAAAAGAACTTGTTATAACTTGCCATTATAAGATTATTGTATTTGGGGTATTGTCTTTGTATATACTTACATGTGATTCTTTTCATAAACAAAGAAACAAAGTTTTCCTTCAGGCATAAAATAGTTGGCAGCCAAGTATGCAGATCTTGATCTACTGTGCAGAATTGTCAAAGGAAATTGTCGAAAAATGATAACTTTTCACCCTGCCAACTTTCTGCCTTTAAGCCTTATGAATTGAGTTTCTCTGTAACTACTCGGATTTACAAAAGTGAGCATTGCTATGCAACACAGAATCAGGAGATATCGTTATTTATTGAGATTTCCAACTCTGAAACTCACTGAAAATGTAATTTAGGTGAGCCAGGAATCTCTAAATCTCTCTCTGGAAATAATTCTTTCTCTCCTGGGATTTGCTAGAGTCCATTTCCCTTACCTGACCATTGTAATTCATTTTGAATGCATGTACAGCTACTTTCCCATGCTTCTTCCTCAGTTCGCTGCCTTTGACTGCTTGTCATGGCAGTCTCAATACCAAAATTATTTTCTCATGTGAATACATAACAGGCTGAAACTGAAAGAGCCTTCGTGCACCTTGGAACAGTGCAATCTCTGGAGTTTTGTGATCCCCTGAAGACTTCTGTGTGGCTCTAAAGCTAACTGGAACTGCAGATATTTATTTCAGATTGCTGTCCTGGCCCAAGATGATGAAGGGGAAGGTGCTAAGGAGATGAAAGGGTTTTGTTCATACGTTTCTGGGAGATTTGGCTTGGTATTTGTCCTGTTCCATATTTACGAATTTAAGTAAGACATTGGTTTCACTAGATTGTCCTTTTGAGTGCAGCTCTTTGTTTCTAGCCATGTGTAATTTCCTTGTCCATGTGTCTGAGAGCTACAGTGCAGATCACATCAACTTGAAGAGCAGAGAGTACTCTTGGAAAGACAGCAAACTTTGGATCTCTGGCACTGAATTTTGTTGCTTGCCCTACGTAGGAGCTTTTTACATTTTGCCTTTAACTGTATTTTCTGCCTGATCTTTGACTTGATTAATTTTAGTAAAACAAAAGCACAATAAGGTAACGTGAAGAGCTACTTTATTTTTATAATCATTTTCCTTGATACAGCAAGTTATTAATCAAAAGCAAAATTCCTGCAAATTGCCATAGTGTGTTTATATGTATCATATGCATACTTGACTAATTAATTGAATAATAGAGAAGGAACAATGATTAAGACATGTTAGTACTTTTGTAGGGCAGACATTCAGGGATGTAGCTGCTTACTGATGACCAGACAAGATACTGTGATGAAAAGGGGGAGATTATTCTCAGGGTGTGTGGTATTAAGTAAACTCTCAGATTGGAGCTCTCGATTCATTTCCATGGACATGAATACACTGGAAGCAACTGTCCTACATTTGCAAAAAACTTCATAGAACTGCAGAACTGATTTTTTTTTTTTTTCCCCAAAATACAATCCTTTCTCTATTAGGATTGATTATTCTCCTTACACTGTCATTTCAGCTGTAAGTATCTGAGAACAGAGTAAGGCCTGTAGCAGTTTCTGTCCATCTGCCAAACCACACACCCCGCAATTAATTTTACCTGTTGTTTTCTCAGTTCTATTTACCCACTTTGTTTAAAATATTTTTTTAAACCATATGCTGTGGCTTCTATTGTGCAGTGGATTCCTGGGAGGTAATTGCAGTTAAGTCCTTTCTAAACACTTTAATGTTCTCTCTAAAAGTGACAGAGTGATTGCATGGACTAAATTGGTGTATTGTACAGTAAAAGCTGAATAAGCAAGCTTCCTCCTGATCATTGCATACCAGTGTGTGCTATGGTCTAATAACCTTTTCAGGGACTAAACTTTTTGGAGACTCATTTCTTTTTGTGGCAACCATTACCTCCTAATAGCCTAGGTCAGTGATTACTTTCAATTGAGGGGAAAGGGATGAAGATTTAAGTACTCTATCAGTATTATTTCTCTGAGGCTGTCCTTATTCAGTGCCTATTTCTAAACCAACTCTTAACTTTTCCCTCATTCACATTCTCTGCCTTTCTGAAAACCCTGCATCCTACTTGAGAGGAAAATATGAATGGATGTTTTTTTCTATGAGTAAAGACTGAGATGTGTTTTCCAAATTTGACTCATTAAATAATAGATGAATGTTGTCTCAAGAATGTTGTCTCTGTGAAATGTATTTTTTCTTCAGGCCTTTTCTTTTTAGTTAAAAGTATTGCAGTCTATTACTCAGTGTTTGTTTGCAGTGAGTTTTGGTGGGAAATGATGAAGGAGGTGATGTTAACATACATATATCTGAAGGGAAAAACGAGTTGGATTGGGTGGTCACTTGTTTACAGAACCCTTCCATTCTAGAAGAAAGAATGAAACTCAAGCAAAACAAGTTACTATAATAATAATTTATTGACTGAACACAGTAAATGAATGACAAATGAGTGGGCAGAAGACCTGTTGAAACTGTACCTCAGATTGAGTGAGTCAGCACAACTTGCACACTGTCAGCATCACTTTGAAGAGATGTTTGTGAACTTCAGGAGCACAAGTTAATTCTAGTCTGAGGAGAGGGGAAAACTTTAGAAAAGGATAAGGTGGTAAAGATAGCCTTGTTTGTATGTTAAAAATGTGAACAAATAGAATTTATTGAAA
>PPHD01026862.1:0-11332 GCA_002909625.1 Bambusicola thoracicus
AGCCTTGAGGTAAAATGCAGGAACTTCCTCTGTCTAACTAATGGAGGAGTGAAATTATATTGTTAGGTAACAATTTTACATTACAGGCTTTGAGGGCCTTTGGATGCAAAGTCTTCCTGTTTAGATGGTGTAGTATTAAGGTAAACTATTATTACCGTATATATTCAGTGTCACAGTTACTACTTTGGTTAGCATCAAAGAATAAATAGGGAACTGAGGTTCTTTTTCTTTTTCTTTTTTTTTAAATAATTTTATGTAAGTTTCAAGTGTGAGAATGTTGATATAAGCCGTGTAATTTATAGTAGTCACCTCTGTTAACAGTATCTCTCAAAACAGAAGAAAGTAAATGTTTCACTGCATATCAGTTCACACTTCATACACAGAATCAAGCCATAATGATATTCAAGTTATTTTCAATAAGGGATATAATAGAGCCTTTCTTAAATTAACATTCTTAGAAACTCTATTCATTCTTCAGCAGTAGACATGTAGTGTAAGGCTAGAACAACATCAGTGCTAGAAATAAAACAGGCTGTCCTAGCACTACCTAGAAACAACAACAACAAAAAAATGTTTTATATGTTAATTGCAGTAATTAGGTGAGAATATCATGAGTAATTAGTGGTAACAAGAGCTGATGCAAATGTTCAGACCTATTCTTCCTTCTGCCTTGTAAGGGAAGAGCAGCATGATGCCTTGGGATTGAGTGCTCCCATTTGCAATACATTGCCCCAGGACAGCCCTAGTGGTCTTGTAACAGAAACCTCTGCTGGAAAGGCAATGGAGTGAGAGTGAATGCAGTGGGACAGGAGAACGCTTGGTATTGAGTAACTGCACTCTCATTAAACTATGTGAGAAACAACACCATGATCACTTTATTTAATAATACAGGTAAGCAGTTAAGCTTCCCCGATGTAAAATTTATATGGATGGAATCCTTAAGACTGACAAACAGAGAACTGCTTTGTGGTGAGAAGGGAGTTTCTTTAATATCAGACTTGGGGTAAACTGTCTTTAAAAAGCACCTTGAAAACTACATCTGCTTATCATCAGTGATTTTAAAGCCACCACACTCAAAATGAAGCCATAGCCTGCCCATGCTGAGACAGTGAGTGATGCACTGCAGGTGTAGACATTCTTGAGTTAATTTTTTCTAACTGGCTCCAACAGCAGAATTCCTTTACATAGCAAAACTATGGGAGCATGGCCTCAGCTCAGAGCTGTGCAGACACAGCTTGCCTTCTCCTGCACATCCTTTCCAGCAGCTCAGGTTTCTCCCACCCTTCTTACCAACTAACAGGAATAATTATAGCATTGGTGCTGAACCTTCAAAAACCAAACTCCACTTTGAACTCAAGTGAAGAATCAAAACTATTTGGATGAAAAGAAAAATTTCTCAGGCATAGAAAACTCATGAGAGTTTGGGGGTAAAAGAATGAAGTCACCCATTATTCACTGGCAACATATTTTGGAAATAGCAAGAAAGTGTGCAAATCTCACTTACTCGAGGGTAGGTCTTGTTTGAGCCCATCCATAAAGACTGTGGACATCATAGTGTCTAACTGGGGTACCATCCGGGAGGTATTGCTGACCTTCCATGCACGGACTTTTGTAAGTTAAACCTTCTGACCGGAATCCCAAATCTAACAGAAAGGGAACAACAATACTTACCTTTTAATGAGGAAGATTCAACAACAAATTGCGTTACTTTTTGTTAGTTCTCATTCTCTCTCTGCTGTGTTTACTCTCTTTTAGAGATCTACACTGACATCTCTTGCATCTTACAAAAGAGCATTTCCATTTTCATGAAAATGGAATATCTCCAATCTTTCTGTGTAGGCAACCAGGTCTGTAAGTGTGTTAATAGCTGGAAAGGCTCCAAGAGTAAGTAACGTATATACTCTAAATTGCAAAGATATTGCAAATCTTTGCAGATCTGCCTCGTCACGCATGTATACAGAAACCTGGGGGTGGTGCTGCTCGTGAAGGCCTACATCTGAATACTAATTTACTGACAATTCCTGAGAAATTATTTATGATACTGGTGACAGTAGGCAGGAAGTGTATTCTAATAAAACATTGCAAAATCATACCTGATTTGTACCATCTCACATCAGCACTTAAATAAAGAATGTAAAGCTAAGGATTAAGGCTAAGCCTCTAGCAAAACACCTAGATAGAAAACAGGTATCAAAGTCCACATGCAGGCAGTAGTTAAAAAGTAGTTAAAAATAACTTCAGTTTTTAAAAGTGCCATATAACCTCTGCTATCAGCTGAAAAAGATGGGATTTAAGTGTGCTCTTATTCTTGGAAGAGAAGATACACTGTTAGTGGTGTGGTTGTGGTTTTATATATCTAAATTCAGACATTTACACTGCATATACCATATAAGAGATTTCATATTAGTCAGAATGTCCTAAAACTGTTTTAAGAAATGGTCAGACTTACGAGGCATATACGGTGGGTTATTTAGGATCTCATTTCTACAGCCACCAAATGCAGCGTTCATAAAAGTTGCCGGTTCATTCATGTCCTAAAAGATGTAGAGCAAAACTTGATTCCATTTGCTTCCATCATACAAAACACACTAAATTCTAAATTACAAAAAGCAGAACTGTGGGTGCCCTTGGGAACCTTGCAGCTGCAATCTCAGCCTGCCTCTCCACACTTGCTTGACACATATTCACACCAGGCACAGCACAGGGACAAGGAGCAGCAAAGCGTAATAAGAAAAGCTAGTCCGAGTTTGGTTGCATCTGTTCAGTGCCACAGCAAAAGAAAGAAGTCATGACTGAAGCAGTGCAAATGCATAGCCCAGAGCTAAACTGGTGCCTTCAGCTGGGAGCTCAGGTTCTGCCTGGTAGTCCACTTCCTCCCCCACCAGACTAGTTCTTTGTTTTATTTAATGTCAATGTAGCACCAGTTACCTTCTGAACTTGAACACACGCTGTGAAATGTGCCGATCTCTGCTAGTGTCTGGCAGAGAAAAAAATGCAGAAATAAAATGTATTTCTCCACTTACAATCCACAGGCCATCGAACTTGACACTTTTTGAGGGATCAGTGGGATTGTTGTAGAACTCCGTGATTTCTCTCTTCCACCACTCTACTGTGGAATTGCGGAAGAAGTCTGGGAAAGCTGCATGTGCTCCATAGAGCTGTAGAAATAGTAGAAAAATAGAAAAGATACAGAAGTGAAACCTACAGTTGGAATGCCAAAACTTGTTGAAACACAAAATAATCATTTGTTTTCTTTTTAGTTTCTAACAGAGAGCTATCCACTTTCTGCATCTTATTCCAGACAGGATTTTATCAACTAGTTTGATGCCATATTTCTTAAGTAATGTACTTCACTTCTCCCTCTACATATGAGTCAATAGCCAAACTGTACCAATATTTACCTGTATTTGTGTTTGCTCAGGGAGTGACTCATTGACTTGAACATTGGGAAGAAACGGCCAGACCTATAGGACAAAGGATATTTTGAAACAATCAGAACACCCAGTGTATAAACGGACAACCAGCAACAGAGAGAGAAAACCATTCTTCATGCTACATTTATGAATGACAATGCAAACTGTAAACAATAAAACTTACGATATGTGTTCAATGCATCATTTACATTCAGGCATGAATGTAGTGAGCAATTCTATGATTCTATGATTAGCAGACTGCACTGTGCCTATAGATAGCAATGAATTCGAGGCTGCCACTTTGCTCACTTGGATGAGATATATATTTATTGTCATACGCTTCTTAAGAACAGTACCCTGGAATATATAATGTCATTGCTGTCTGGCCTCTTCATGAAGACATCATTTTGCACACCTCTTGAGAAGGTAGGATAATCAGTTTCATTTCCAGAGATGGTTGGATCCTAAAATGGAATGCAATACCCTTTTAATTTGTGGTCAAACAGGATTATAAATGCTGTTAAATACATTCTGCATTGATAATTTGCAATTGAAAACCAATATTCAAAACTAACCAGTATAATGATAAATCTCATTCCTTCTCCTTTTATTTTGTTAACAAGAGCCGGTAACCCAGTAAAGTGTGAGCTAAGAGTGAAATCCAGTTGCCGTTCCATATGGTCAATATCTACATATTGGACATCCTGCAATTAAAAAAGCAATGAACAGAAATTTCAATTTCAAATTATATATTTATAGATCATCTTCCAAAGAGTCACTTTCAGTTTAAACTGTCTGGACAGAGTAATACTGGACACAGGTACAGCCTAGAAGATGAGATGCTGAAGAGAAGCTCAGCAGAAAGGGATCTACCATGGCAGTGAGATAGAGTTGTTTTTTGTTGCACTTTTTGTATTTGAAGGTTCTTAATACTCTGAAGCCAGAAGCACAGCCATGAGATCAAACATTAAATGCAACCAGCTTACATAGGGAATTTGAGTTGCCTTCATCTCCTCCACCAGCTGGGCAACTTCAGAATCATTCCTATATCCATAGCGGCACAATTGGAATCCCAAGGACCAGTAAGGTGGCATCACTGGTCGTCCAATTAGCTGAAAATGAGAGAGTATTTGTGGTGAATAGGTGAAAACTAACCAACCAAGGAGAGCAAATTGGTAATGGGTAAGAGTCCTACTTCAGTGTACTCCTGAACAACAAGCTCTGGTGTTGGGCCCAAAACCATGTAGAAGTCAAGAATTCCTCCAATGGTGCGGTACGTCAGGGCAGGGGTTGGCTGAAGAGTCACGTCTGGAAATGGGGAAAGTGAAATGAGAAAAGGATGCTTAGATTAACACCTACTGCAAAACAATGAACGTAAAAATGAAATGCACTGAGAAAATAAAGTGAGGGTTTTCTTACCCATCGCATTGCTGTTAAGTAAGAGAACTCCATGAGCATTGCTATCTTCTTCAAGAGCCATGTAAAAGGGATGATAACCATAGGAATTCAAATGGTCCTGCAAAACAAAACTAAAATGTTGTCTACAGTGGAAACAGCATAAGCAATGACCTGTTTTCATCTACTAATAAATTTAATAAAAGAGGAGACACACAACTGCCAAACATACAACAAATAAGCTTCAAAAATATATAATAATAACCTACATGACCACAAAACACACCTACTATCAGCTTGACAGTTGGAGCCAGTGTCGTTAAGAGTAATCAAGTAGATAGGAAACCTTCAAAATTTGCTACTAAGAAAGAGCTTCCTCAAGACAGATCTTGCCTATTTCCCTCCACCCTCCCCAACAGTAGCAGGTATCTATATGATTAGGAGATGCTAGTGATATTCTACTGTTGTTCCAGTATATTTCAATATTCTGAAATCTACACCAGGAGTCATAGCTGTAATAAACCACCACGGGTCATTCTCTGAAAACTGAAAACATTGAATATGCATGGGCATAACGTTTCTGATTTACCTCTCCAAGTACTCACTGAATAGCTAAGTAGTGTGAGTCTCTGACTCATATCTAACTTTCAGAGTAGTTCATTGAGAAACACAAAAAAAAAAGAGCAATGGGCTGTGATTTACAAGCCATTGGCTATCACCTGGCATATAACTCAGAGTTTGAGTGCCACACAATTTGTTTTTCTGGTCACAAACAATACATAGGCTTAGAGAAAACCACTGTCATTGAGACGCCATTCAAATCATAAGCTTCAATAAATATGGTCATAGTCAATAAGTGTCTAGAACCAGCAGGTATCTTCTGGACTCTCAAGTCCTGCTCAACAATTCTATGCATTATTTTCATTTCTACTTACAGCAGGAGACTGATCCCTTGTGAACATTCCCCAGGTGTTCCAGTTCATGTTACGGCGGTACGTGGTGTGCTCAGTTTCTCCAAATCCATATATATACTGGGATGGCAAGCGGGTAGAGATCTGAATGAACATGTCACTGAATGTGAAGGTAGGCAACTGTGAATCCCAGCTGAAATAAAAGTTAAAGCATACTTATCACTGGGGATACTATCCAAATGTCTCTTGAACATTGACAGTCCTGGGGCACCAATCCCCTCACTAGGAAGCCTGTTCCGGTGTTTGACTGTCTTCACAGTAAAGTAAGCAGCTTCTCTCAAATTTATGAATTACCACTCTACCAAAATACATCTGCAAAAGCTGCTGAGATATTACTTTTTTTCCTTCTTTCCTACACTGTTTCCAAGACACAACCAAATGACCAGTTGTGAAGACCTAAGGAAAATCTAAGAATGTGTAGAATATCATGTGTCCCAGAGACTTGGGAGCTACCCGTTAAGAGGTCCTTGTAGATGTCTACATTCTGCATTTTCCCATTTTCCACAGGACTTTCAGCAAGTGAAAGGGGAAAAAGCTCAGATAACTGTGAGAAAAAAGGTATTGCTCAGGATACATTCTCCATCCTTCCTCTAGTCAGTGTTCTTGCACAGTGCAACTGTGAAGCCATCTCTGATGAAGCTGCTCCAGGAATTTAATAGTGTCTTTAATGGAAAGGATACCAAAATTGGTCTTGAGATACTTCAAAAAGGTAACACACAACAAGAAGTTTTGAAAAATGAAAAGGAAAAAAAGAGAAGGGTTGGGGGGTGGAGGGGGGGAGGGCTATAACTTACACAACTGTCCCTGTGCTTTTGCGTCGAACCTGTATGCCAAATGGTTTTTTCTGAATTGATACATCATAGAGTCGCCCCTCAGATGTACTTGTTGGGGAGGTTGGGAGATTTAATTGTATAGGAACCTCATATCGTGCATTCTGGTAATCATAAATCTATGGGAAAAAAAAAAAGAAAAAAAAACCAAGCAAATCATGTCAAGGAAATGTTTGAAAACTTATCTATTGCGTTAGAAATTAGAATTAGTTAAAATGAAAAAAATTGTTGAAATTTTTTGCCAAGATGAATATTTTCTTCCAATCCATATCTTTTCTCCAATTCTATCACAGTACTTGGGTTGGAAATAACTCCTAAAGATGTAAATATGAATCAGGAATGACTTGATGAATTCACATACTTGATTAATTAAAAGAATGTACCTATACTTGAAATTTCATAAATATTTTACATGTTTTTAAGTACAGATGTATGCGTGTGTGTTAAATACCTTTCTGATTAATCTTGTAGTCAACTCCTATATATATATTTGTTGTTGAGCTGTCTATTTTAAGCTTTCCAAATCCTTCAAGCAGACATGTATTAGTTCTTGATACCTGACTCCTTGTGCATCTTATCACATTCATCTCAGTCTTATCAAATACACAGTAATAAACGATGGTTTAACCAATAATGTATTAAAATTCTAGAATATAGGTGGATTGGTTAATGGAAAAATAAACATTGCTGTCATGATAATGCTTACACAGAAAAATTTACTTGTACACTAAGAAAACATCTTTAGCTCCAGTGTTTCTAGGTGTTGTTACACATATACATTAGCAATATACCTCTGATATGTCATTGTAAAATCTAGTACAAATTAGGACAAAAAAGCCCACAGATGTGGCCTGAGGGAAACAACCACACATTGAAAAGGGAACAGCTATTGTCCATACGATACAAAAACTGAAAATTTATGCTAATAGAACCACTTTTAACAATAGGATATTACAAACTACAGTTTTTCAGTAACATTACCTTAAATTGCAGCATGCTGTTGGTATGGTATTTAACCTCCAAGCGTAGCGTACCAATTGGTGCAGTGTAATTGTCATTAGCTCTGGTATTGGCACTGTTCAAGATCAGATTGGCTGCCAAACCTGATGAGGAGTATTCTACTTCTCCAATAGAATAAATGTTGTCGGAGCTGAAATAGCAGGATGGACTATTCGGGTCTGATGGTGCTTGCTGTAAATGGAAATAGGTTGCACGGTAGAGAGCTATGCTGGAAAGCTGTATTTTATGCTACTAGCATGAAATCCAAAGCTCCCACTTTATCCCATGGCTGTCACACATTGAAAGTTGGGAAACACTTAAGGCAATTAATGAACAAAAAAAATCTTTGCAGAACCCAGAGATCTCTATACTAAAATTCATTTATATACAATTTGGTCAAGATTTTGCCAATAGTTCAGTCAGGAAATTGACAAGTGGCACAATGAAGATGGATTTAAATTCCCTTTGTCTATCATCTTCAACTCAATCCCAGAACACAGCTCAATTTTTGTTTGCTGAAGTCCACAGAACTTAATTCCTTCCTAATCCTGTTCTGCTCCATCTGCCTTCGGGAATATACACCAAAACTCATGGGATATCAAGGCAGACCCAGACTCAGGAGATTATTTTGTTCATATCTAGGAGATGCATCCAGGTATTATCAAATTGGATGTATAGCTGTCAATAGAAGAACAGTTTAGTTTGTACATGAGACAATTTCCAATGGATTTCGGGATTACTTCTCAAGCAGCAGTCCAAAGGAGTTAGTTTGACTTAAATTGTGCTTCTGTGAGTATGAAACTGGGGGTTAAGCCTTTAAGGCTGAGGTACCCATGAAGTACAAAAAGATGCTGTTCAACTCTATTCTTTTTTCCCCAGTTCTATTATTATTTCCTACTACCTTGCAAAGAATACCACATTTGTCCTCAGTTTCTGGAAGAACACGCTGTTGTCAACTACCTTAGTTTCAATGAAGTAAATAAAATGTGCTAGTGCAGGTCAGCTGATGGCTGTACCCCCACGTGAATTAAGTCTGACCAATCTGCCTGGCTACTTCTTCCTCTGTACGCAATGTAGAAGTAAAACTATGGTTCTGGAAAAGTTCCAGTCACATCAGTTTAGGAAAATAATTGTTGCTTACATCCCAGACACAGCCAAGTTGTTCGCATTTTTCTTGTGTTGGATCTATGCCAGGATAACAATCAAACCTTTCGTTGATAGTCTGTTGTTGAGTCCATTCTATCGTGTAAGATCTTCCCAGTTCAAGCTGAAGCCCTGTTATATGAGCAACCTACAAATAATAAACAATTAACTATTAAATCCCATACCACATATCTGTATGGAAGCACACAGGAATAAAAGGCACAGAGCACAAGTGGTCAGAATAAGTTAAACATTTTGATTTTGAGTCAGTAACTGAGATAATCAGGTGCTTATAATTAAAGAGTGTACAGTGCATGTTCATAACAAGTTCAAAGCAACCTCCTTGCTACCTTTAGTGTGGGAAAGCATTTTCTTCAAGACTTTCCTGTAGCAGCAGCATGTCATAAATTCAATTCAATTGCACTTCATTTGCAATATATAAAACCAAGGTGAGATGATTTCAAAGAATCACATTTGCCTCTTAGTAACTTACCTTCTCTGTAGGATAGTAGGTGATATTATGTGAAGAAGTTTGCACTGCGTTGTTCAGGGAGACAGTAACAGTAGTTATTTCCTGGAGCACTCCCAGGATTTTGATTTCTTCAAATTTTAAGTTGTTTGGATCAACATAAACACTGTTTATGACATTCATTTGTAGACGGTTCTGAAAAATAAGGTTAACATTTCACTTGTGATCTTTGTCATATGGTGGACAGCACAGAGCAGAAACTGAATCGTGAAGCAGATGCTGTGGGTTCAAACATGATATAGGTCTTCTACTCCCTCTGTGGAGACACTTTTTCAGTATAGGTACAAAAAGTTTTTTCAGTTTAACAATTTCTTCAGACTAATGAACACTACACCCACCTTTTTTCTGGCACTATAAAGATTCTGATGCTTTAAAGTTCTCTCACTGAATAAACATTGAAGCTGAGATTACGAAGTGAAAAGAGAGTTGTTTAGATACTACAATTAATTAAGAGAAGACAAGTAAAAGACTTTCATCCCACTTAAATGACAGCATTTTGAAAATGACTCCTCTTAACAGTATTAAATACTTTGTTCCTCAGTAAATAGTGGAGGAGAATAAGGAGGAAGAGAAGAACACCCTTTCATTGTACACTCGATAAAACCTGAGAATAAAATCATTTAAAAGGGAATACTTACATTGGAAACTGTAAACTCGTAGTAAATGTAGTTGTTACTCTCAATTGTTCCTATAAAAAAAAAAAAAAAAAAAAAAGAAGTTAAACTTGCAGTACAGAAAGGAACAAATAAAAACCAGGACTTTGTCACCAAGCAACTACTCATCATTATGGCATTCAAAAGCTGCTCTGAGCAGACTGTGCAAACTACTGGTGGTCTCAACTCTTACTTGGTCTATTTAGTCTTATTTGGTCTTCTTAAAGACCATGTAGAGCTCAGAGTTTAAGATTATCTGAATCCTTATCTTAACCCTTGCTGGAGAGGACTTCCCATTTCTAAAAGGAAGCAACTAAACTATTCTCTAGAATCACAGAATCATAGAATCACAAGGTTGGAAACGACCTATAAGATCATCTAGTCCAACCGTCTTCACACTGCCACTGCTACCACAAGCACTAAACCATATCTCGCAGATATCTCTACGTGGACATGTGGAAGGTTATGTGTCATTGAGACAGTATTTTTGGACATTCAAATACCTATACTGTTTCCTCTTATTTTCCCATTTAGATCACACAACTTTATCCCGGGAGATATAACTACAAGACCTGTAACCAACCTCTCAATGTCCTTCTGGTCTTTTATTTATCTATATTTACCCAGAGGAGTGAAATTTTTAGGCAGGTTGAACTTTCTAGCTGAGGCCCAGCAAAGTTCAGAAGAGTGATTATTCACAGTCCTTCTGCTGTAACCTTAAGAACTGGTATCCTGGCCAGAAATTTGCTTTCTGGAGAAATGAAGGAATGTAAACTAGATGTAAATTAACATGGATTAAGGCTAAATATAGTCCAAAGTGACATGATGTGCTTCGCTCTCTCCATATGTTTTCACTTTGCAGGTAAAAAGCAAGCTTACGAATTAGACAGGTTAAGTAATCACTATCATTTCCATCAGACATGTTTATATTTTACTCTTCCCATCTTCTCTTTGAACATTAGAAAGTTCTCCTAAACTACTTTATTTGTAAGGCCAGGAATTTTCCAAAATTTTCCAAACCATTATTTAAATTACTCTTCCTAAAATGTAGGCTATTTTAAATTTTTTTTCTTATGTTCTGCTAGATCCTCTTGAACGTAGATATATATTTCAAAGCCAAAGCTTCTAAATAATCAAAATAGGCAATTCACAAAGAAAATGATTATACCAAAAAAAAAAAAAAAAAAAAAAGAGATACAAAAAATGACTGCACCTGTCATTTTTTTTTCCTTACAATAAAAGGAAAATTATTTTGTTGCAAGGAAACTGTAAACTACTTGTCTAAAAAGACAGCAACCTGTAAGTCTGGGCCAGGAAATAAAATCACTACATGTTTTATTGTTTTTGTACTCAGCAGAAGTGAGTACAATAATAGCTGAGTTATTTTAGGTCTTGACAA
>PPHD01026863.1:0-11332 GCA_002909625.1 Bambusicola thoracicus
TTACCCATAGCTGCACTAACACCACACAGTGCTGCGCTGCTGGCAGGCAGCCTCCTGACCACAGCCACTGCCTCGTGATCCCGGCACGTTAGGGAGATTCGGCGTAATAAATAATAATAATAACCAAAAAAAAAAAGTTGTAAAAGTAGACTGTAAATAAATGTAACCTGAGAAATAAACGAGAGAAATCAGCGCACGCTCCCGTCTGTACGCGTGTCATTGCTCTGTGTGACACTGCGGCGTTCGGATGCACCACTCGAGGCATTCCGCGCCTGCGCACTCGGCCCGCTCTGCGGCGCCCCGGCCGGCGTCGTGCGCCCCCTCGCGGCCGGCGGTGCGGGGTCGACATGGCGGCGCGGCGGCTGTGGGCTTTTCTGGCTGCGCTGCGGGCGGGGTGGTGCCTGCTGCCGCAGGCCGGCTACCTGCACCCCGACGAGTTCTTCCAGTCGCCTGAGGTCATGGCAGGTAACGGGGCGGGAGGGGCGGGGGAGTCCCGTGGGCAGCGCGGGGCGGGAGGGGCTGGGGCACGCTGCTCCCCAAGAGCCGCCGCCGGCTGAGCTCCCGTCCTCACCGCGGTTCCGTCCCCGCGGCAGCGCTGCCCGAGCGGCGGCACCGGGAGAGGGTAAGAACGGGGGGCGCGCTGAAGGCTGCCGGTGGGCTCAGAGCTCCGGGGACGGCTCTGCAGCGCGATGCCTCTTACGCCGAGTTGTACCCCGACACTGAATTGCTAAATAAAATAGATACGTTTGCTTTTTCTTTCTTTTTTTCTTTCTTCCTTTGTAGGAGACGTTTTAAACCTCCAGGTCTATTATCCCTGGGAATTCCTTTCCAGCTCTCCCTGCAGAACGGCTGTTTTCCCATTAGCGACCTCCGGAGTTGCCTACCGGGTGCTGAAGGCGCTGCAGCAGCTGGATGTGTGCTCGCGGTGTGTCAGCGCCTACACCCTTCTCGTGGCTCCTCGCCTTCTCCTTACGGTCTTTTCTTTTGTACTCGACTATAGCGTGCACCGATTGGCTCCTGTGTGGGGAGCGGAGCCGTGGCAAGCGCTGCTGCTCCTTGCAGGATCCTACGTCACTTTGGTGTTTTACACGAGAACGTTCACCAACACACTGGAAGGATTTCTCTTTGCGCTTCTGCTGGTGTTGGTTTCCTCCAAGCAATCTGGCGGCAGGGACACAAAGCCTCCACGCAGCCCTCTGATAGGGGTCGTAACAGCTGCAGGGTTTTTCAACAGGCCGACTTTTCTGGCGTTTGCACTGATGCCTCTGCTCTGCTGGGCAGGCTGCAACGCTGACTCCCGAAAGAGCATTAAAGCTCTCATAAACCCCTTTTCGAAACTTATCACCTGTGCCTGTTTCACTGCTGTCGTTTTCATAACAGCCGACACCGTGTATTTTACCTCGGTGGGCTGGGACAGCCTTCTCAGCTTTAGGAACAGCAGCCTGTCCGACGTCATAGCTCAGGTAAATCGCAGGCTGGTGGTGACCCCTTTCAACTTTCTCCGCTACAATCTCGATTCTCGTAACCTTGCACAGCATGGGAGTCACCCACGAGTTACGCATTTCGTAGTCAACGGAGCACTGCTCTTTGGGGTCTTACATCTTCTGGCCATCGATGCTGGTTTCAAAATGCTAAAGAAATACATCCATCGGTCAGTGCGGGTGGGATGGTATTACCGTGGGTCACCCGGGTTGTCAGTGCCATCCCAGGGCCAGCCAACACTGCTGCTGTTCTATTTTGTTCCTTTGGCGCTTCTCTCCCTGTTCAGCCACCAGGAACCTCGGTTTCTCATCCCTCTCATCTTGCCCTTAGTCCTGTTCAGCGCATCACAGAACAGAGCTATGAAGTGGCAACCCGTCATTATCATTTTCAATGTTCTCGGGGCTTTCCTGTTTGGGTGCCTGCACCAGGGGGGACTCATACCGTGTTTGTTTCACTTGGAGCACCTCGTGCATTCTTTGGAGGCCTCCAACCATCCACGACACTACACTCTGCTCTTTGCTCACACCTACATGCCTCCTCGGTCTCTGCTAAATATCGAGAAGAAAGACACACATGTAGAAGTGATTGATGTGGCTGGGTCTGGAGAGGAAACCCTCTGCCAGGTGGTAGGGCAGCATGCAAACAACGGTACCTGCAGTGACTGTCACTTCTTGGTTATAATCCCTGGTACAGTCAGAGCCACAATTTCCAAATGCGGTGTCCCGCTCGAGAATGAGACTTTGATATTTCCACACTTATCCATGGAAGATCCACCACAAATATCCTTCCTGTTCAGTGAAAACTGGAGAAGTCAGTTAGGACTATACATCCTTCAGCTAGGCAGAGCTCAGCGGAGCCTTTAGATCTCAGGACATTTTATGTTTTCACTTTCCCTCTGCCCAAATGTGCCGTCAGACCTTCCTCTTCAAAGTCCTGTGCTCAGCACAGGCAGAGCTGCTGTGAGCTCCTCAGTTCTCCCCCTTCATGCTCAGTATAGCCACCTCCACCAAGATTTGAATCATTCAGTCCCCGTGGTGTTTCTGAGGAGCTTGCCTCATTTTCCTGATGAGAGAGGATGAACCCAGAGACCACAGAAACCAATTTGAGCTTCATTCTTTTCATATGAGATATGCATTAAGAGTGCTTGTAATCTCACATAGAGGGTTTGTGGGCTGTGTTACTGAAAATAGGCATTTAACTCATCTGCTGGAGGGAAGTTACCGGACTAGGAGAACTTCATCTAATTCAGTATGGTTTAACCCTTATGCTCTTGAAATTTCAGACCCTCCTCTCTGTCGCGATACCAGTCGCCATACGGACACCAGTGTTACAATATTGTTGGAGGTATTTCTGTCCTGAAAAATCCCCAGTACTTATGTAACAGCATCAGATTTAGAACACGGAAGATGCTTTGGCACAGGCATTTATGCTAAATCCTAAAACTGAAGTATTATTTTGCCTGTTTAGTGTTTCTTGCCACAGTTAAATCTCTGCGGATGTCCTCCATACGTATTACGTACAGCAATGTGAGGATGCTGGTTGATGTAATTAAGTTTGCCTACTAGTTAGCTACTCTAAAAAGGGCAGGTCCCTTCTTGTGTTCCAGTGTTTTGCAGCTGAGACTCTGGGCATTGTGATGTGCTGCTTCAAGGAGCCACACAGACAGATCTGATACCTTGCAGGGGTTTGATCCCCAACGTGTGTTTGACCAGATGGACCCCAGGGCTGACCACGGGGTCAGAGGAGCACCAGTTCTGTCACAGATGAGCGTGTGAGGTTAAAGGGGGAAGTTGCATCTTCTGGGCCCCCCTCCCCTTTCCATAACAGCTCCCCATTGATTCAGCTTAGTTGGAATGACAAATCACATCCTGGCACTCTCAGAGAGAGCAGTCACATCTTAAAGTAGGATGCAAATAGCCCTCAGCTTCAGCTGAGGATGATGCACATGTTAAGTATTACAGCACAACTGAACACCTCAGTTTTTGTGTTCATGAACTTCTGAATCCAAAACCATGCTGACATGGAACAAGATACTAGTTTGGTATATTTGTCAAGACTGTCCCTGTGAAATGAATCTACTCGTTAATTCTTTCTGCTTACAGTGATAGGAAAGCTTTTTGTAGTTCTCCGTCTGTGCAGCTTTGCATAAGACCTTATTTGCCAGTTTTTCAGCAGGGACAAGAATTACTGTTGCAAGACTCTAAAGGGAAGCTAGGAAAAACCCACGTGAAGGACTTGCTTGTATCTCCACAGTTAAATGAATGATCGAGATTGTTAAGAAACCTTCTCTTAAAGCATTTTGCATTGTAAGTCCTCCCTGTGTGCTCACCATGAACCCCTCCATCCCTCATTGCTGAGGCCTGCATACTGAGGGTGTGTGCTTTTTGGTGAGGTAGCAGCAGAGCGGCTGCACCAATGGCTCATCCATTAGCTGAAGGAATTACAAAAGCATCGCAACACCTCACAAATGTATATTCTAAGTGAATGTCCTTTTTGCTCTTTTAAGTTGGGAAAACAGCATTGTACCGAAAGTTGTATTCCGTGTCCTGGTTCCTGTGCTCAGCTATTCTTAAGCAGCTATAAAGTTTGATAACTGTTTTGGAACTTATGATCTTATGAACTTATGGTAACTGCTGAACTTATGATCTCTGTACAGATGGGATAGATCCTGAAACTCTTCCCGGTTGTGATGAACCAGTTCCACAGCATAATGAGTTTGTACCACTCGCAGGTCTCCTGGGATGGAGCCAGGCAGAGACCCCAGGCTACAGATACTGACTCAGACTAAAAATGCACTGCTCGTCTCACCAGATGGACTTTTATTGAGTATACAGCAGATTTTTTTTTCCTTCTTTGCACATCTGTGTTGGCAGAAAGTTTAATTTTACCAGCAGTGCTGGAAGCCACGTACCTTGCCCGAGGAGGCTGTGGATGCCCCATCTCTGGAGGCATTCAAGACTAGGCTGGATGTGGCTCTGGGCAGCCTGGGCTGCTGGTTGGCGACCCTGCACATAGCAGGGGGTTGGAACTGGATGAGCATTATGGTCCTTTTCAACCCAGGCCATTCTATGATTCTGTCTCATAGGTAGGGAGGATCTTTCACCTGCAGTGATACCAACTATGGCAGTCTCCCTCCGAGTTACCTCAGCATGCCGTCAGCTGCACCCAGAGGTATGTGGCAAAGCTATTTAAGTCTCATGGATGTTTATACAGTACTGAAAGCAAAGCAGCCCAGCATATCAGGACGATGGATACGCTTGTTCCATTCTACCCATCATCATCAATGTTGCTCGAGCTCTCTGCATCAGAGCTGCCGTGCAAATGCAGACTATATGGACTACCACTGCAGTACAGATAGGAACCGTTAGAGGACCTCCGGTGAGAAATGGCTTTATTTTAGGTTTCATATCATGCACTCAAAGTGACAATCTTCACAGTACTCTGGATGATGCTCGACGCAAGCCTGCCCGCTGCCCGTAGCTGAGCGCCGTGGCAGTGCGAAGTGACGGTCACACGGCCCCATCGCAGCGCTCCGTGGCCGCCTCCGTCCGTGCCGGGCCGGGCCGCTCCTCGGGTCCCCCCGCTCCGCTCGGGGCCATTGCCGCGCTCCGGCCGTCACCGCCGAACCGTCTCCATGGGGCCGGCCACGCGCACGCCCCGCACAGCCGCCTCCTCCCGCCGCTCAGGGCCGGCCGCTCCGTCCCGGTCCCCGTCCCGATCCCGGTCCCCTCTCGGGGGACTCCGGCCAGCCCCGCGGCCGGCCGCCGTCCTTCAGCCGCTCCAGGAAGGCGTCCCGCAGGCGGGTCAGGCTGGGCCGCAGGTCTCTCGCCGCCTGGCGGGCGCCCAGCTGCCCCCGGGTGATGGCGCCGGCGGTGAGGCGGGCGGCGGCGCGGATGGGCCGCGACTCGGCGAGCTTCTCGATGAGGTGCGGGTTGCTCAGCAGCACCAGCAGCACCCGCCGCAGCACCATCCTCCGCGCCGCTCCCGCGAGAGTCGCCGAGACCCGCGCGTTCTCGCGTGAGCTGCCGAGCGGGAGGGACCTGTTCTCGCGAGAGCGGCACCGCGTCCCGCCATTGGCGGCGGAATCGGGGGAGCCGTGTCGCGCGGCTGCGGTGCGGGGCGGCAGCATGTGCTCGGGCGGCACGCTGAGCATCCTGCGCAGCGACTCCTACGTGGACCTCAGCCAGTACCGCGACCAGCACTTCCGGGTAAGGGCCGCGGGGGTCCCGGTGACGGCCCCGGTCTCAATGGCGCCGGCGCCGGGTAACGCTGTGGTTGCGCTTAGGGCACGCGGTACGACCAGGAGCGGCTGCTGAGGAAGAGCTGCACGCTGTACGTCGGGAACCTCTCGTTCTACACCACGGAGGAGCAGATCCACGAGCTGTTCGGCAAGAGCGGCGACATCAAGAAGATCATCATGGGGCTGGACAAGGTGAAGAAGACGGCCTGCGGCTTCTGCTTCGTCGAGTATCCTTCTGCGGGCCGCGTGCCGGCGCTGGGCCTGGGCGGTAAAAGCGTTCTCTCAGCCCCAGGGTAAAAATGGGCTGCGGCCGTCCCGCCGCACACACGGCTTTGGTTGGTATTGCCCTGCCCTGCGATGCGCTGCCTCTGTCCCACACGGTGTTGTCCTACTATTGCTGTGCGTTCTCTCTGAGCTGTGTGGCCCCCGGCCTGGCAGATCCCGTGCACGGTTTTCTTTAACAAATTTCTGAGGTATTATGCAAGAGGAGATGCTGAGAACGCAATGCGGTACATCAATGGGACCAGGCTTGACGACAGGATCATAAGGACGGACTGGGATGCAGGATTTAAGGAGGGCCGGCAGTACGGCCGGGGGAGGTCAGGGGGCCAGGTAGGTTGTCTGCTTTGTGAGGGGCTGGAGGCTGTGTCGCTTTGTTGCTTTCTGAATGAACACACCCAGAACAACTTAAACAGCAACTTCAGAGGTGTTGAAGATCATAATATACGTTAATCCCAAAGCGTTTTATCGGTGGTGGTATTGGCTAAGAATAAGTAATTTTTTCATGTATTTCACTGAAAGTACTTTCGGAAGCCTGATGATTGTCTGGGGAGGTAATTCAGATGAATAAACCCAGGCAATGTAAAGCTGACAGAAACACAAAGGATAACACTCAGCTTACTGAAAGTCAGGCAGGTAGCAGATGGTTTTACTGCTGAAAAATGAGACACAGTGATGATGGCCAACCTGTCTTGATTGATATAGCCCAGAGGGACTCTTCAACAGGAAAGTTATTTGACCTGGCATTCTGGGCTTCCGCATGATGCACTTTACTTTCTCTTTTGTCAGACAACTTTTTGTGCCCACTTGTATATTGCGGACTTGGTTTGACTCTATAGTCTGATGCTGTAGTAGCGCTTGAGAAAATACCTTTCTGTATATATTTACCAGCTTTTTATTTGTTTTTTTTTTCTCCTTTGTAAGGTCAGAGATGAGTATCGGCAAGACTATGATGCTGGAAGAGGTGGCTATGGTAAAACTGTTCAATGCCAGTGAGTAGTGAGTGACTCATCGACCTCACAGGAGAACTAAATGCCAATTGTAAATGCCATGAGGCACAGAGTAGGTCTTTTGCACACAAGTTTATGTAAATAGAAATTTACAGGAGCTACTATCAGTGTTCCTGTAATCACATAGTATATTCTATCTCTTCTGTTCTAATACCAGGATCCAAAACATTGCCAAGTACACTAATACACAGGACCTGGGAGCAAGGTTTTAAGCAATAGTATGCGTGAGACTTTGGTCTCATGCAGAATGCTGCTGCAAATCTACTGAAAGAATCAAAAGTTTAACAGAATGGTGCTTTTTTTTTTTCTCTGGCAAAAACTTGATTATTCTGTCACTGGATTTTGTTTACACTAGTATCACAGAGCTGAGTGGGGTCTTGAAGCCAGATTTGTGTATGGTTCAGAGACTGAAGGAAAGGTCAAAGAGCCTGAAAGGAAAATGAAATTCCAATTTCCAGAGTAGTCTTAAAGTTGTAGACTTGGAGGTTGGTGAATTAACAGCCTTTTACACTAATGCTTTTTTTTTCTGGAGTTAGCACACATCTATGGAGGGCACAATAAAGCAAGCCAGATTGAGCCCAGGAATCATAAAATGAGAAGCAAACTTAGCAGATAGGAGAAATCAAACCCTTGCAGTGTTCTTCAAAGTATAATGGTGCTGCACAGCACTGTATGGTTCAGAACCATCTTGTTTTGTGAGATACGGAGTGCAAGAATTACAGCACTAGTTATTTTCATGGTTGGAGTAGTACTGTTTTACTCCTGTCTGGTAACTCTCCATAGCCTTAATATTTGAGGAACGGTATCTTCCCTGTGTCTGCAAGAGTAGCATAGAGCCAAACTTTGCAGTTAATCCCTTTCCTGCTTCTTCCTTGCCCTAGTCAAAATGAGATGTGTGAGGAACTATCTGCATAATGAGAGAGTTCGTTCTCAAAATAGATTTTCTGATTGAGAAACCTGATGGCAAATAAAGTTAAAGATAATTTAAAACAATTAGCTTTGGAGAAGCTTACTTTATATGGAGTATGTGGTAAGACTGGTAAAAGAATTGTGGGACTCTTTGCTTTGGGTTTTCTTTTTTCCTATGGATCTTAGGACAAGGGGGAATATGTTAGTCAGAGATTCCATACTCAGGTGGTGAGGCAGTGGCCCAAGCTGTCCAGATTGCTTTGAGTACCCCATCCCTATAAGTGCTCAAGGCCGGGCTGGGTGGGGCCCTGGGCAGCCTGAATTGGTGGGTGGCCACCACCCCACTGCAGGGGTTAGGACCAGACGGCCTTCCCAACCCAAGCCATTCTGTCATTCTGTGATTAATACTGCAAGTTAATGTGGTGGGATTTGTTGTAATGCTGCATCAGGAAAAGCAATGTGTGGAATTGACCTGCCTTTCCCATTAAGTGAGGTTGAGGGGGGCCTTTTGATTTTTTTTTTCCTTGCTTTTCTTGTTTTCTGGCACATAGAGTAAAGCTGGATGTTCAGGATCACCTATGCTGATCTGAAAACAAGACTTTGAACAGGTTATCTTCTGTGTAGAAGAACCATTTGATGATGAACTTTCAGCCTGTTACCCACTGTAGGAAACCTCTGAAGTTTATTTTTCACAGTGCCAATTTTGTACAAAAGTCTGTACTATCAAAACTTGGGGTCATTTTCAAATAAAGATGCAACACTAAAATGAATATATATATTTTTTCCCCATTGATTCTGTTTGAGAAGTAAATAAATGAAAATAGAGATTATCTACATCCTGTAGCCCTGCTGAGATGGACATAGGGCTCCTGGTAGATGAAACACTGAACATGAGGTGGCAGCGTGTGCTTGTGGCCCAGAGTGCCATTCCCTGGGCTGCAGATCAGCAAAGACTGGTTCTGTTTGGTGCTGTGTTTAATGGTAAGTATTTGAAACGGTGACAGAGATATGAGGTAAGGCTCTCAAAAAATATTCACATCTATTAATACTGTAACAACAGTGTCATGAATTGTGCAGCCTCCAAATGAGAAGCCACTCATAACTATAAAACACCCGTGCACGTGATGCCATAAGACAAATTCTTGTTTTAATCCATGGGTCTGTTCAGATCAGAGCAATGTTCTTCAGGAACATTGGTGCTGTCTAGTAAAAGGGTGCTGCACGTGTAACTGGTTTACTGAATGCATCATAGTGCAGTTACAGCTGTGGTTGGTGTGTAAAGGGGCTGCACTCCTAGGGCTTTCCTTTTTTGGAAAGGACTGGGCAAACCAGCTCTGCTCTGCATCTGTCTCTACACTGCGCTGAATAGTACAGAGAGAGGTTTTAGAACTTTCCAGGTTGTCCTTTTAAGAAAAGCTAGGGCTTGCCTTTAGTAGGGGATCCTGATCCCCTCTTGTTCTTCTCATTGAATGGGAAACGAGCTGGTTGGAGGTGACTTGCTTTATTAATGATCCATTTCTAATGAGAAGTTTACAAGACATGATTTGAGAGGAACATGGAGTTTTTCCTTATCACCTGCCTACATTATTTACTCCAAGCTGGGCCTGAAGAGGTCTTGAGCAGGTCCTGCTTAACGTTCCGGACATGAGCATGTTATGGGATAAGGGTTGGGCAGATTTCCTGTGTTCCACTCTAATTTCTGGGCAAGTGAACTAGGACAGAATATGTGAAAGTATGAGATTTATATAGTAAGGGTACATAGCTTAAACCAATGCCTGTGCCACAAAGACAGCACGGTTCTGTTGTGTCCTGGTCAGCTGAAGATGGTTACAGGAGGAAGAGACTTTGCTGACCTTCAGAAGCCACGTTCTGAAAGCAGGAGGAATGTGTTCTCGTGTATTGGTTCCATGTTTTATGGTGATGGTCTGCCTCTGCTCTGCTTCCCAGCCTGCTTCCAGAGACAGTGTGCTTTACCTCAGTGGGATATCGCTCTCCAGTTTTATTTCAGCTTCTAATGAAAGTCTGAGCCTCTGTTAGGGTTCTCTCCAGGGGAGGAGGAGAACAAGTAGACACGAGTGTCCAAACCCTTCTTTGCAGCACTCACTAACTGACATATTTAGATCTTACAAAAGCCTTTCCCTTCCACAAAGCCATGGTGTTCCCTGGAGCAGCTGGGAAGTGCCAGCTGGCTCCCTCTCCTGACTGATAAGTGGTGTGCCTGCTTTCTGGACTAGCAAAGCCAGCTGCTGGCAGCAGCTTGGTGCAGCATGCAGTGCATGGTACAGGCTCACAGCTTTGCTTTTGTGTGTGTGTGTGTTGTAAAATGAACCAAAAAAAGCCAAAAACCCACCCTAATTCTGTTCTGAATGTGTAGGGAGAAACTGAAATACCTTTGGGGAGGAAAGTGTGTGTTAAGTGTTACTCAGGGAACAGCTGGGAGCATCACCTTTCTGCACTGCCCTGAGGGTGAGTGTTGTCAGGCATAACACTACAGCTTAAGTGCCTGTGTTGTATTTAATGTTATTTTCATTAGAGCTACCTCTGACCCATTAGCCAGAGTGGGCCGTTACGGATTCCTCTGGGATGGGTATTTCTCTGTAAGGATGGTATTGGATCACAATTTACCTTAGCTATGATTAAAAGACGTTTTTCCCAATGCGATTTGAGGACAAATGAGAAATAAAATCTGCCATTTTTATGTTTCTCCAATCACATGCAACATAAGCATCAGCATAAATTAGCCAAATGCAGCCAGCTTGCAGTTAAGTTTCGGGACTGTGAAACTTCCTCTTTCTGCACCCACCTTTCCCTGCAAGGCAATGATTTGAAAAGAGATGCAGTTTTTGTACTCCCAGTAGATAAGAATGTGTTAGATATAAAACTGTAATCGTCTTTAGATCTGTGGCTCCCACGTAGTTTGAATTGCATCAAGCTGAACTTGTGTCAGCTTTCTGACTTACTTCCACTCGTTTGAAATAATGATCCTATTCCTTCGTGCTTCTTATTGAAATGGCTGATTCTTCTGATTTAAACGCTTGTCTGTATATGTTCATTATAAATCAGTGCCTTTTCGTTGGGCAGTTGGATATTTGGTTTTCTGCAGTGTCTCTGTTCTGCAGTCTGTTGGATTGCTGTTGGTAAGAACCAGGCGGAGCCCGGTCAGCATGTCGTGCTGCCACAAGATGTCATGAGAAGCCGTGTCTGGCTGCAGGACGCACACACGGCATCCCTGCACTCAGCGAGGCTGAGCAGAGCCTATGCAGCAATGTGCTCTGGGGGCGTATCGCCTCGCCATGCTGCTCCTTTTCTTGAAGAAATGCTCTTTTTGTGTTATTTTTGCCTTGAAACAAAAGTCTGGTGACTGAATTGCCTCTGAGCACACCCTACAGTGACAGCGGTGAGTGCGTGCTGA
>PPHD01026864.1:0-11331 GCA_002909625.1 Bambusicola thoracicus
CTCCTGCTTCTCACTGCCCAGATTAAAATCCTTCCGCCAGCCGGCAAAAAAAAAAAAAAGGGAATCAAAACAAGAAGAAAAACGGAGCACTCTTGGCAGATGAGCCAGTTGGTCCTTCATGCATCCTGGCTGTCAGCAGCACGTTGTCACAGGGAGATGGGAGCTGTGAATCACGTCACAGCGTGAGGACGGGGACTGGATCTGTCTTGGGGGGCTGAGGGGCTCTTGAGTTGGTTGCCAAGGTGGGGAAGAGTAGGAAGGGAGGTGGCACCACCCCTCTGCTGCGGTCACAGCATCCCCCACCATGCAACACAGGGACAGGAGCCTCGGGTCACAGCTGACTGCAGGGGGAACAGACTGGTGCCTGGGAGGACAGACAGCTCATCTGAGCCACGTGCTATCATTTTTCCACTTGCCACAAAACCAATTATGCTCCTTGCAATTAAAAAGGAGGAGAAACAGAACTCTCCGACTTGGAGCATCTGCAAATCCTGGAGCCTACTGGTCCTGCTGCCCAGCCACCCACAGCGTGGCTGGCTGCTGCAAGAGGGTTTGGCTTTGTACAGCATGGCATGGGGTCAGGGGGTACCTGAGGCTATTGGCAATGTGAGAGGTTGAGGTCTGGGGGTAGAGGACAAAGCAGGAGGCAAAGAGGACACAACATTGCTGACACAGATGCTCCCACATCTCCTTAGAGCTGTGCCTGGGGCCATCTCTTACTCCGTATAATGGACTGAGAGATGGATCAGATCCTTCACAGCCATCAGCAGGGCTGTACAACCAACTATGCATGGATAGCAAGACACCAAGCCCGTGGCGTTACTCAGTGCCTCCTTGGGAAGCAGTGTGTGCTGGAACTCAAGCAGCAAAATGTATTTTCCTTAACAGCAGAGCCAGCAGAAGCACCTGAGCCACGAAAGGCATTTCCACCAGCATCCCCTGTAAACAACCGTCAGGTGAAGGAGCGAGTAATGAAGTGCTGCCATCCCAAACGGATGGCTGAGGCAGACCGGATGCCGGCACAACACCTCCTAACCACACATCCCAGCGTTGCCTTATTGGTTTTGTAAAACCCACACACGGTGCGTCGCGTTCGCCAGCATCCCTGCTGACACCTCATTTGCAAGAATATTGCTGGGGGCAGGTAAACACAGCCGAGTTATTAGTTGTCAGCATTATCTGAGACAGTCTAGCTGGGACCTCATCCTGTGTGAGCAGGTAGTAAGAGAAGGCACTGCCACAAAGATAACATCCCCTAAAGGGCTGAGAGGAGGCGAACACTGGCATCCTCCTCTGACAAGAGCATGGCACTGGAGCTGGTGCCAAAGCATGCAGCTCCTGCCCCTGCACTGAGAGGTCTTCTCCTCCCTGCCCACACAGACCACCAGCTGAAGGAGCATCACCAGCAGCTCTGTGCATGGCATGCCATTTCCATTTAACAAAAAAAGAAAAGTGCAAAAACAAATAGATCAAGCACCAAACCACTTATCTTCAAAGTGCCCAAGCAACCAGAGCCTGAGAGCCAGAGCATCCTGCAGGGGGAAGCGGCAAAGTGGCAGGAGAGGGGTCATTATTAGAAGTGCATCCTGCTAATGGGAGAGGGAATTGAGTGTTTCCCAGGGAGCTTGGTGCTGAGATCTGGACTTAACAGCACCGTTCCTTGGGGATTGCAAAGACAATGTGAACTGCAGGGGGATTAAATCTGGAGAGAATATCAGGGAGTGAGAAAGGCCAGCACCATCGCAGGAACTGCTCACAGAACTACCTGCCAGGGTTTAGGAAGATAAATGATGTGAGATTTCACAGAGATAAAGCAAGACTTAAGGCATCCAGGGAGATAGTCAGTGTGGGTTCACGCACAGCCTCTGCTCCCTGGGGGTGGTTGTGCAGTAGCAAGGTTGGAGGTTGAAACAGGTTAACAAATGGGTGCTGAGTTGCACAGCAAAGGCATTCTTTGAGCAATTCCAGTGCAGGGCAGCAGGACAAACTGCTCCTGCTGGCAAGAGGACAGGGGAACAGCACAGCTCGGGAGCCCTCAGTCCCTGCTTAGCAGTCAGGTCAGCCAGTGCCAGCCTGCTGCCTGCATGAGAACGCAATGTTTTTCTCTTGCAGTCACAAAGCACAGTGGTTTTGCTGACTGTCCCCTGCCCACAGGCATCCCAGGACCTGCTGGAAGCACACGTGGGCTTCATGAGAGCAAGCAGCAGAAATAACTCAGGGCCAGAACAAGCTGCAAGTCACTTAATGGGCAAAAAAAGCTTGTGAGCCTGCAGAGAGCTGGCTGCCCATCAGCCCTATGCCCATGGTCTGGGTACCCCTAGGTACTGCCAGAACCCATGCTTGCTGCTGTTCTCCTGGAAACATGGCCATGTGAGAGCCGCCTCTGAGATGAGTCATGCCGCAGGTGGCATGCAGGCACACAGAGTGGCCATCACCCCGACACTGACCCCAGGTGCCAGAGAAGTCCCCCAGAGTGGAAACAGGCACAGGTGAGGAAAGGCTGTGGTGCAGCCCATGTCCTCTGCTCATTCAGGTTGGAAACGCTGTGCAGAAGCAGAGTGCTAAAGGCTGCCTTGTGCCCCCCTACCTCACGGTTGGCATTCCCTGAGGCAGCAGGCAGCCATCCCTTCAGGGACCACCTCCTAACCTGGCTTCAAAGACAGAATAAGCCCCTCCAAAGTGATGGGATGATAAGCACCTCTTCAGAAAGGGAGCAATTACAACACAACACAGCTTATGCAAATACCTTGGTTACAAAAACGATGCTCCCTGAATACTGAGTAGGAAAAGAAAGAGCCACAGTGAAGAAAAATTTGTTTAGCCATGAAGTGCACGATGTGCCTTCAAAAGCACTGGGACAGAGACAGGCCCTCCTTGGGCAGCAGGGCTTTAAGAGGACATCCCAACACACCTGGTGTGACAACAGGGAGAGGAGAGTGCTTGGCATTTTGTTTTCCTCCCAGAGTACTTCAGAGAAGTAAGCATTGCTCCTGTTTGAAAACTGGGAAACCGAGGCACAGCAGGACAGGTGGCTGTCCAGGAGACCCAGTGGTGCAAAGATGGAGAAATGCTGCTTCCTGGATGCCCAGACCAGAGCTCAAACCCCTGCACCATACTGCTTCCTACCCGCACAAACCATTTCTGAATCGGTGAATGCTGATGACCCAACATGAGAGGATGGAGTTGCTGGGGCCAACTGCGTTTGTAGAGGAGGTTCCAAGAGATACAAGATAGAGGAGCTGGGCAAAACTTCATAGGCTTCTGCAGATCAGCAGGGACAGCGGAAGCCAACAGAGGCCAGGCAGTTGATGGTTTCTTCCGAGAAACCCACCACGTAATGGCTCAGCTTCTCACTGCCTCCCTGGATCCGTCAGACCCCATCAGCCTGTGCTGCCAGCACACCGGTCCTTGTCCTGCCTGCAGGGAGTCACTTGCCAAGTCCCACTGACGTTGCATGGGGAGAAAGGGCAGCCGGCAATGCGACGCATGCCAGCAGAGCCAGCTGCTCACTACTCTTTCCTACCCCCATCAAGCAGAGAAGCCGTAAGTCAGCAGGAATGCTCTTCACATCATCCCCATGCTGCTGTTGTACGCTCTGACGCCAGGCAGATTTATGGGCGCTGCTGAGCCGGACCGGCAGCCCAGCGTCACGTCCTGCAGCACACGGCGGATGGCAGGCAGCAGCAATTTCCACAAGCAAATGCTTCTGAGTGCAGTGCTGGCAGCCCTTTCCCGTCAGAAGCACAGCCCCTTTGCAAGCATTGCAACCATCACATCTGCGGCCTAGTCCCACCCACGAGGCCTGGTCCCAACTGAGGCCTGGCCCCAAGTGAGGCCTAGTCCCAGGTACGAGGCTTTGCCCCAAGTGAGGCCTAGTCCCAGGTGTGAGGCCGGGCCCCAAGTGAGGCCTGGTCCCAACTGAGGCCTAAGTCCCAACTGAGGCCTGGCCCCACCCACAAGGCCTGGTCCCACCCACGGCCACCTTGCAGTGGCCTTCTTCCTCATGCCCCCCAGCCTGCCCTGCCCTGAGCTCACGCTAACTCAGGAGAGACGGAGAGATCAATTTCCAGACAAGGTGAAAAAAGCGAGATGCTTCCAGCTAGGCATAAACAAAGAGCGCAAGCACTTACAGGTCTCCCGTGGCACCAGCAATCCCATCTGTTACCAATACAACTCCTGTTCCCTCTAACTGCCACGGAGGACTTCTCTCAATTACCTCTAACTCTCTTATCTGCGTCTTTCCAAAATCAGGCACGCTCTGCAGCTGCAGCAAGCCCGTCCCAGCCGCCAGCTTCCAGACACCGAGCAGGGATTTGGGGATTTTTTTCCTGCCAGCCCACTTAGAGACATCCGTCACTGATGCAACAAGGAGCTGCTAGACACTGCACAAATCCTGGCTGCATCACGGTGCTGGGACCTCTGTTTGCCCCTAGGACAAACCCGAGGCTGGAGAACTGCGTTCACAGCACAAACGATGGACAGCAGGAGGGTATCAGCTCCACCACACCAGCTGCCCTTCCTGCCTCTTTTTTAGCACCGTTCCTTTTAATAACTCCACTTAATATTAACGTGCCATTACCCGGAGTCCTTTTAGACCAGCAGCCTTGGAGTTGCTTGGAAACTGCTCGCTGCAATGCCTGCAAGGCTCTGCCGAGAGGGCTCGCAGCCAGCCCGTGTCCCGGGAACCTGGCAGAACAACGCCTGTACTCTGCTGACAGCACTTAAGAACAGGGACAGCGAGGGGGGAGCAGCTGCAGGATGGCTCCATTGCACCCCAAGGCTGCAGCCGTCCCAGTGAGCACAGAACAGCTGCACATAGGGACACAGAGACCCAAGGTTCCAAGGCTGCATTTCAAAGCACACCCAGAGACAGGGGAAGGGTGAGGTGCTGGAGCAGGGCGCAGGCAAAACCTGCTTGGCCTCACCAGATTTGTTTGACCAAATCTGGAAACTGAATTCAGTCATGAGGAGAGAGGGTTTTGCTGTACATGCAAGTCTCAGCATGGCCTTAATGGTGAAGTCACCGACACCTCCGTAATACCCTATGAATAATTAGGTATCTCATCCAATTTATGGCTTACCATAAAATGCTGCCACATTTTGGGAGGCAGTACTGTAGCAATGACAAAAAGCATATTTCATTGCAGGAATGGCAGCGTAAGTATATTTATCCGTTGGCTAAGATTCTTCGGTGTACTTCCCTCTCTAATAGTTGTACAAACATATATACATCCCAGATTTATTCCGTAGGATTTTCTATGCTTTGCTTTTTAATTTACATAATATGTGAAATTTTCTGTATAAAATGGAGAAAGCAATGAGCCACCAACACACTCGCATGCATTCGGAGCTCCCCCGTCTCGCACTGCTCCCATTTCCCAGTGGTGCCAGCACTCTGGGGTTCCCACAGCCACGCATTGTACCTGGGCTCTGAGCTCTGTGGCATCCGTGTGGCTGAAGAGAGGCAGACAGCAAGAAGGAACAGCTCTCCATCCAGCCCTCTGCATCCTCCCTGCGGGTGGAGGTCTGCCCACAGCCTGACAGCACAGCACTGCTGCACCTCACCCTTGTACGCTGATAGAGAGCTGGGCTCATCTTGGCTGCCTCCGGCAAAGCAGAGCAAAGAAAATGCTGCCCGGGTGTTGGGATGCAAGAGGTGTCAGGGCAGCACACAGACAGCTCAGGGCAGGAATCCCAAAGGGCAGAAATGCGAGCAGAGCACTGTCAGTGCAGGTAAAACGCACCTCAAACGCCATCCTGCCTGGCACCGTCCTCCATCCCCCTGTGAAACACTGCCTTCTTTTTTATGGTTGTCTTATTTTTTTTATATTGTGGAATTAGAAGTCTGATTGATATGAATATGTAACAACACGGCTTTATTAATAGCATCTGCATTATCAGTTAGCTCCCTGCCATTGGCAGGAGATCTGGGACAATCTGTGGTTTGAAAACTAAAGAGAAATGCAACCCGCAAAGGCAGCAGCAGCAAGATAATTTCAGTCCTTTTCACGGTGAGCTGGCCAGGACATCACAAGCACGACGCTCACCGACACATTGCATAGCACTCCCTGCCCAGCTGCAGGAGCGGGCACTGGAGCTGCTCCACGCAGGGGGGTTGGCAGCCCTGGTGCAGGCAGGAGATACCCCTTCGTGCCAGGGAGCCCCACAGCCAGCTGCAACCTTTGCAAATTGAGGTCACTGAGTACGGAGCAGCGCGCAAGTCTCGCTGACACGGGTAATAAACTCCCTTCACAGTTTGCTTTCCTTACTACCCCCTCCACCAGCCTGGAGGCTTAAATGAAAACAAGATTACAAAGGAGATTGGATTGGACATATTTCTGGTGTGCTATTTTAGCTGTAAATTATGCCAGCTTCATAAAACCCCAACTGTTCTTTCCCAAGATCCCTGCATGGATTGGCTTGCTGCGATCAGGCGGACCGGGCTCTCGCTGCGGGCAGACGTTGTCTGGAAAAATGCTGAAGGGGTCCAAGCATTATCAAGATGCTGTAGCCCTGCACATCCATATGTATCTACACACACACAGGCATGGCAGCACCCAAGAACTTGCCATGGATGCTGATTAGCTAACTAATGGCACGCACATGCAGGTTTTGCTATACCCAAACCTTCGGTGATCCGACTCCACAGATCTCCTGTGACATCTCCACTAACACTCAGCCCAGTCTCTGCTCCCAGGAGAGAGCATAGTATCGGGCAGCACTGTGCTCTGTTGGGCTGGATGTGAGGTGTGGGGCAAGGGGCCCCAAATACACAGTGGGTGAGCCCGGCCTGCTGTGGGCAGCCCCAGCCATGGCTCAGGAGGAGGCTCTGCAGCACCAAAGACAAAAACAGCCACAGCATGAAGTTTGCTACAGCAAAACTGGCAAGAGCTTTTACAATTCCTCTCACGAGCAGCACTGCACCTTGGCTGTGCTCCACGACCCTGGAGGACAGCAGCGCTGCCCAAGCACATGGCGCTGCTTTGGGGTGAACCAAGCAGCACTGCCCAGAGCTAAAAGGACAGCAGCCCACCCCACACCATGGCTCCAGGCCCTGGACCCTATCCTACCAGCACCACCCTACCCCAGGGTGCTGCAGCCACCGGAATGAGTTCCCAAATCTTGGTGCAGCTGCTGGGCCACTGTGAAGCAGGGCTCTCTAGTGAGGCTGTAGGGATGCACACAAGGCCAGGGGCACACCAAACACCCTCTATTCCCTGCTCCCTCCCAACCCCAAGATTGGCTGCAGGCAACCCGGCTCTGTGCCTCTTTCTCCTTCCCCTCCGTAGCTCAGCTAGGGGCTGCCCCTCTGCTGTCACAACGCCGTGCTGGCAGCTAGGCAACAGGGACCTGGAGCTGAGTACCACCACTCCGCAGCTGTGAGCAACGTACCACCTCCCAGGGACAACAGCCACACTGGGGATGCTGCCGGCAAAGCCCATGCAGCCCGGAGGAGCCCTCCTCACCCAGTTCCCTTCCCTCCATTACCTGGAGGAAGGAGCACCAGCACTCTGTGCCTTTCCCAGCAGCATGTCTATAATCCTTCAGTAGCTTCACCTGCTCGGAGCCCAGCTGGGTCCCACCGTGCTTTCCGCACATGGCAGCTTGCAGCCCCACTGCCAGCCAGCCCTAGGAGCAGCACAAACCAAAACCCTCTCTAGAACATCAGTCACACCCGGTCTTGGCTGTCCTCTCAACAGCCTTTCCAGCTGTTGCTACAGCCTCAGCCTTGCACGTCTACAGCGACTTCCTCACCTGAAGAACCCCTCCCTGTAGTGTCAGCAACCTTTTGGGGGACCACGCAATTCCTGGGAAGGCTCCGCCACATCTTTTGCTAAGGAAGGACGCAGCATCCTACCCAGGCACTGCACGCTGGCAGCATCAGTAGCTCTGCAACACCACACTGCAGGAAATGAACAGGGTGGAAGCCCCAGATTGGGCAAGACAGTGGATGGATACCAAAGGGTTTGTGCCCAAACACCCCCGGGTGCCTCACTGTGCTCTCCAGCAGGGATCTGCATCCCCCTCACGCAGGCACACACGCGACCCAGCCCATGATGAGCAGTCTCTGCACGGTACACTCCGTACCGTTCACCACCGGGACTTGGCAGAGGGCTTGTCTGCACGTGTACATATCTATCAATACAAAACCAGGCTTCCCAGGCAATCAATAATGCTATTTAAGAGATAAATCTCAGTATCGACTGACTGCTGAGGCCAGCTCCTGATTAATTTAAAAGAGAGGCAGGGAGAACGATGAGGAGCTCAGAAGCGTTCCCAGCATCACTGAGCAACCATTCCGTGTGCTGAGGCTGTGCTGGGCTGATGCCTTGGAGCTCGGGCTGTGCAAGGTGTGGGGCTGCCCCAGTCCCCTTGTTACCACCACCAGAGCTGTCACAGTGTTGCTGGCTACCCAGCCCCACAGCTGTGCCATATGGGGATGGAGAGGGCCACATCCCGGTGGACCCATACCTCTGTCCCTTAGTTTTGAGGCTGGAAGAACCCTGCGGCACAGACACTGTGGATAGGTGATGCCTCAGCTCCCACAGGCAGGGTGCTGGGAGCATGCAGCACAGCTTCAGCCATTTCAAGGAGTGAGAGGGACCATTACTGCAGCTCAGCTGCCCTCCTCCTACTGCAAGCTCTGAGACATCACCAGCACGAGGGTTCTCTTTGGTGCCAGCTCTCCCCATACCATCGCTGGCTGCTGCAGCTCAGGGAGCAGTGCTCTACCCCTGTGGGATCCATGCCCTGATCCGAGCAGCCTGGGGGCTCTGCAAGGCAGCTGCCTTCCTTGTCCTTACATAAATGCTTTCTCATTTCTGGAACGTGGTGCCTTGTGCGTTGGTGCTGCCCTGGCGGATGGCACTCAGCTCACAGGGATGAACTGAGAGTTTTGTAAGGGACCAGCAGTGGGCTCTACAAGCATAGGGCAGAGCTGAGGGCTGGCAGCTTTGTCCTTCAGTGCCAGGGAGCAGCTGCTGAGCAGGCAGTGGAAGCGTCCTCTGGGTGGCACAGGGCTGTGATTTGAGGCAAGATCTGATCTCTGCAGAGCCATGAACAAGTCCCAGAGCCCAGCTGGCTGCTTCCCAGCACACAGGTCAGTCAGCGTGGTCACGGGGGACAAAGCAAGACGCTGAAATGCTTGTGCAAACAGCGCCTTATCTCCAGCTTGCTTTCTGCTCTGGAAGTCCCATGCTAGACAGGACCTGATGTTAGGAGCTGATGTTCAAAGGGAGGTCTGGCTTATCTCAGCTTACAGAGGTGAGCTCCAGAGCTCACTGAGAGCATCGTGCTCCTCTCCTGCCTTGGGAACCTTGAGGCCAATGGGCCCCTGTCTGAGCAACCTCCCATCCTGAGCCTTACTGCTAACAAGCAGAGACAGTCTGAGCCTGATCTGCACCCCAGGAGGTCCTCCCACACCCACCAGCATACAAAACAGCTGTGGCTTTGCACCTGTTCCATAGGCCTTTCTTTCTCAAATGATCCCAATCCCCCTCGCAGGCAGCTAGCTGCTTGCTCAGCTCGGAGTTGCAGCTGCAGGCAAAGCTCCAGCAAGGCAGAGCCAGCTGCTGGCAGCTGGCAGCACCTGCCCGTGGCACCGGGCAGCTCAGCCTTTCCTGACACCCTGGGACAGTCCAGGACCCACAGACAGCTCTGTGCCTTTATGCTGAAGCACTGCAGTCAGCAGCACCCCATGCAAGTGGGCTTTGCAGTGGCTGCACTTCAGGCTGCTGTGCTAACCAAGCGTGCATCCAATGCATCTCCCTGCCAGCCACTCAAACAGCCCAGCTACCTGAGACAGATCTATGCTAGGGCACTCCAGGTGGTGGCAAACGTCCAAACCTCGGTGCTGGGGTAGTGGGATTTGCTTCCTCCCTGGGCTTCTCAACCAAGGAACCCCACTGCCAGCCAAGTGCTGCTCCATGCCCCAGCCCAATGCACATCACCAAAACCACCCAAAGCTCTTTGATAAGGGATGTGAGCCCCAGCGAGCAGTGAGTGCACGAGGCTGCAGCTCAGCTACACGCCGACACTCAGAGGGCCCAAAGCACAGCAGGGCTCTCCGACCTGGACGGGGGTTATTCCTGCTTTCCTCTTAAAAAAAAACTTAAAAATAATAAATCACATTTTCTTTCATTTCTTAACACGATTTTTGGTTGCTGCTCAGGCGCAGTGTGGAACTCCTTGCCGCAGGATGGCAGCTCAGCATCCCTTGGGCCTGATCCAGAGCTGTTCTTGGCCCCCGGGCAGCCTTGTGCCCACTGAGGCTCTCACACACAACAAACTGCATCTGAGCCCTTGCTGATGAGAGCCAGTTTGTCTCTCCTCCTCTCTTCCCTTGCAGAGACAGGGAAACTGAGGCATAGGACAGTGAAAGGCATCCCAGGGCTATCTGGTTGTCGTATAAAAAGAGAAGGATGCAAATATTTTCACGTTGCTCTCTCCCTGCAAGTCTCCTAAGGAGGGAACCACATCCCTCCACCAGTCCCACTGCCAGCAAGGAGGAAAAGTCAGCCCATCCCAATTGTCCTATAGCAGGGAAACAGGGAAAGAACACCACCAAGCCCAAGCCAGAAGCAAAGCGCCTTCCCCGCTGTTCTTTCAGCTCAGCTGGGTGCAATCCACATCAATAAACGCCACAACACCGGGAGAACACGGAAGGCATCTCTGCCTGGGAGTGTGCCAAGGTGACCCAGCAGCAACGGCACAGCTCCTGGGAGGGGAAAGTGGGGCTGGGGGGAGCAGAACGGATCCCATTGAACCCCCCCCCCCAAAGCCGTAAGAGCAAATTCCTCCTCCTGTGCCTCTGGGCTGGGCGGGTACCACCTGCAGATGCACCATCCATGAGCTACAACCGCAGCAGGATGGATGGAAAGGATGCACCCTAGGCTGCATTCACCGGTACCCGCACAACGCCACGTCTACCACCGCCACACGGGGCGAAGCAGGGTCTTGCTTCAGCACCTTCGGAGCACCCAAACCTGGGGGGCGCACGGGAACCCCGCAGCAAGGCAGGAGGAGGCAAACCTCCCGCATAACCTTGGCGCGGGCAGCAAGCAGCGCACCTCTCGGGGAGCGGAACGAACTCCTACAAACTGCTTGAGACGGCAACGGGCAGCACGCATCTCCACCCCCGGCCCCGCGGTCCTCCCCTCCGGGCGCACAGCGCTCACCTCGGCTCCTGCTCCGCTCCCTCCGTCGCTGCCGGTGGCTCAGGCGGACGGTGCGGCGGGCGGGCACGGCCGGGCCCCTGCGGGCCGCCGCCCCCATGGCTCTGCCGCCGCAGCGCCCGCACCGCACCGCGCGCCCCTCAGCGCGCAGCCGGTG
>PPHD01026867.1:0-11330 GCA_002909625.1 Bambusicola thoracicus
ATGGGCAAGTTATCATTTTGTCAAACTTTATTAGAGAAAGTAATTAATGGGCTGTAAAAGGTGCTAGTGCGTAGCCAGTAAAAGACCTAGTCCTGCGCAAATTGGCAGTTCATAGATTTATGGTTCCTTCTTTCCCCATTTATTAATATGGAGAATGCACATGAAGCGTGTTATATAGATGGGTTGGCGAGCCATTGTGTCTGCGGGTGGGAGCCGTGCTCCTGGGGCAGGGCAGGGGTCCCTCCTATGTGTGTCCCCAGCTGCCCCAGGGGCAGGGGAAGGTGTGCCCCAACTGCAGCAGGTGCTGCCTGGGGGCACGAGGCAGCATGGGGCACTGCATCGTGTTTGTGTGGGGTGCACGAGCAGAGAGCTTGCTGTTGAGTGCAGGTGTTCTGAATGCTGGGCTGCACGCAACTGCTTGCTATGGGATTGTACGTCTGTGCTCCTGGTTTTGAGAGCGTAGGGTTACTTGGCAGCTTATTCCGTTTAATTACGCTGGAGGAAAGGGAATCAATCGTTCCAAGTGAAGTTCTGGTAAAGCAGCTTCAGGGCCTTCACAATCAGCTGTGAGCATCAGAAGACACCAGGAGATCCATCCCCTGCTGCTGCCGTGTGCTCATTGGCGCTGCATCCCGGCTGTACCCGGTGCTGCTGTCTGGGTGCTGCCCTCCCAGCCACACACCTCTCACTTCTTTGGAACCCATCAGGTAACCAACCTTGAAGCCCTGCAAAGTTCACTTACGGTTTGGTGGCACCGGCGCCTGATCAACCCCATGGGGTGCAGAGGGTGCGTGTATGGGAGCTCCCCTGCGGAAGACACATAGGGCAGAGCCCGGTGTCGGGGATTCCTGGGATAGAGGGCAGCAGCTGCCAGCCCTGCTCCTTGCTGCCAGCCGCAGGACCATGCTGTGCATGGCCGTTTCTATTCTGTGCTCTTGGCTGTGGTACAGCTCCATCTGTCCCTTCAGCATGGGGACCTTTCCTTCCAGGACGGCTGAGCGCTGCCCTGGCCAGAGGTCCCTCTCTCCTTGGCCTGGTCTGCTCCTGTCCCAGCACGGCATGTGGTGTCTTGTTTTCTCCCGGGGATTACGTTAATGCCATTGATTGGTTTGTTTTAAATAGTGCTGGCCGCTAGGTCACTATTAGTGGATGCTGATGCATAATTTATTGATAGCAATATCGGCTGCCTGGTAGAGGGGCATTGACTTCCACCTGTTAACCCTTCACCTGCCCACATGACCTCTTCTCATTTCTCCAGCCTCACGATGCCCAGCTTTTTCCAGGCTGCAGAGGGTGATTTATTTTCCACAAGCTCCTTTTTTTTTTACCTCCTTTGGAAGAGGAGACAGGCAGGTCTGTGTTACTGACTGCCTTAACAGCCAGGAAAAGAGCGTGTGGTTAAGTGGCTGGGATGGAAGCAGAGCACATGTTAGTACCCGTGGCTGGCACCGGTTGCCTCTGCCCTCGTGTCCCCCCTTTGCAGAGCGCTCCCCATGTCCCGTCTGACCTGCTTTGACACTTGTGGCTTTGCTTACAGAGACGCGCTTGGAAAAGTAGCTCAGTCTGTTGTGAGCCTTGGCTGGGGGAATGAGCTTTTGCTGCTTCCCTCCAGGGAGCTGAGCCCAGCTGTTCTGCTACTGAGGGATGCTGCCAGTCAGCGTGCAGCGGGGTTAGAGCCTCCGCTCCAGCCCGGAGCTGGCAGTTTGCAGGAAACCTATTGGCACAGGTCAGGCTGCTGGCAGAGAGCAGCGCTGCATCAGGGAGCTGTTGGCCAGGGCCGGGGAGTGCCTGATGTTTAAAAGATCAGAAACATGAAACCAGAACTAGCCAGTGAAAACAAGGGATTTTGCTCAGGCTCCACAATTGCTGCCTGCTGCTCTGCTTCTGCTATTATCGCACTTCCTACGGTGCCAGGAGCTAATCCAGGCTTCCCTCTGTGCTGGACTCTCAGCTGTGTGGAGCTGCAGAGCCTGCAACCAGCGTGCCTCTTGCTGGCCGCTCCATCGCCCTGCGGACCGGTCCTGGTGCCATTGGTGACCTGGTGTGTGCCACGGCAGTGTGTGCCACGGCAGTGCCTTTCCATTGCCCTGGAGATCTCTGCTCCAGCGTGGCACAGCAAGCAGCAGCCCTGGGGGTTTGCCTACTGCTGACGTGGGTCTTACCTAGTTCATGTCCCTTGCAAACTGGGCTGGGTCTCTCCGCTGTAGACGAGCAGGGTGTTTATCTGTGAAAGTGTTGTGAAAGAGAGTGCTTGAGCCCTTCTAAGACCAAGCACAGCCTGTGGGGTGCTGGGCTGCTGACTGCTGCATTATGGCTGTGCCTTCCCATTCAAACCAGTTTTGTGCCTTCTTGCAGTTGACCCTCTGTGCTGTGCTTAAAGCCCCTCTGAACGGGTGCTCGTGTCCTGGCAGAGCCCAGGAGGTGTCCTATAGCCAAATGCCATGGTTCCTCGCTTGTCTCTAGAGGCAAGGAAACAATTGACTACTTTCCTTGCAAGCTGTGGTCAAATGTCTTTTATCTGCCATTATCCTGGTTTTCTTTGCAACGCTTACGTTCATGCAGATCCTAATTTCTGTGTCCCTTGCTTCTGCTGCCAGCATGGCAAAAGTCTTGCAGGCACCTCTCCAAGCACGTCCTTGTCTTGTGTTGATCAATAGGCTGTGGGGTGTGCTCTTAGCTGAAGCTGTGCTGCTGTCAGTGGGACCCACCCATGCCCACCCTGTGCAATGGAAGGAAGGCAACCAGATGTTCCTTGTGGGCTCAGGAGACAGGAACAGGGAAACAAAGCTTGGCCAGCATTCATGTCTCATACTGCTGGTGTGCTTTACTGGGCCAAGGAATGCTGCTCGAGCACAGTGTAATTAAGGGCCTTACAGCACTATTGTGCTAGGACTTTGCTAAACAGGCCCAGAGTAATCCTCCTGTGAATTCAGCAGGGTCTGGACACGTCTCCTGCACCAGACTTTGGCTTTAGGTGGGGATCTGCGTGTTGATGAGGTGTTGGGGTATTGAGGAGCTTCCTCAGAAGAGCCCTGGCACCTTGGTGGGCCAGGCAAAATGCTCCAAGGAAGGCTGTTCTCATGGTGCCCTGTGCTCCCAGCCAGGAGGAGGAAAGGAGGACATGAAAACGGATGACCTTGAAAATCATCCAGATCTGAGCTGTCAAAAAAACACTCGCGGGTCTTCATGCTGTAGACCCCAACTGCTTCCTGTCGTCTTTTCTGACGGCTCTCAACATTTTGGAGAAAATGGCTTTTTGGAGAGGTAGGGAGGGAGAAATCAGTGAAGTTGGGTGGTAATGGTACAACTGGAAAGATGTGCAGTAAGGCTCATTCGGTGGCAGAGCAGCAGACAGCCATTGCTGGCGGTGTGCATCTCGGTGAGGCAATGAAGCTCTGCGGAGCAGCACGGAGGGAGCATCGCGCAGAGGGCTGGGCAGGGCATTAACCCCTTGCCCGGCTGGTTCCCCTGGCTCCATTCCCAGCTTATGAAAGGAAGATTTACGTTTATTTTGTTTTTCAAATTGTTCCCATTCTCCGGGAAAGTTCATTTTAAGCCCTTCCAAGGTTTTGATGGGGGGGGGATTTGTCCTTCGTGCTGGCTCAGGCTCCCCTCTGTGCCCAGCTGGGAGCGTGCTCGGGGCAGCACCGCTGCTCTGTGCGGGACTGTGGGGTGGGCACTCCCATCTGTAGGGCTTCAGCATATGGGCTTTGTGCAGCTGCTCTTGGGACGTGCAAACTGCAAAGGACTGCTCTGGGCTGGGTTCGCTGCGAGCTGCCACAGGCCCCTTCTTTGTGTCCACGCAGGGCTTCCTTTGGAGGCGCTCAGGAGGGAGCGTGCTTTGGGTTTTCATCTGTCCCCACTTAAACCTCCGGGCCGGCGTTCAGGCTCGGTGTCAGGCTGGGGACTCCTTTAGCACACGGTGTTTGTTCTCAGCAGAGCCTCGAGCAGCTGTTTTCCTTGGACGTGTTCCCTAGATCAAGAGTTAGCACATGCTTGCCATGAGATCTCTTTGGTAAGTGGGCTGAGAACGGAGATGATCTTGAACTAGTTTGGTTTGCAACTGAGGACCAGAACAGGCTCGGGTTAGTATTTGTATGATATTTTGGAGCTGGAGACTGCTGTTAGGCTCAGCTGTGATTTAACCTGGTGTTCTGGGTTAAGCAGGAAGAGTAGCATTTATCAAAATGCAAAGTCGTATGCCATCACCAGCAGTGGTTGCTGGGCTCGGGATGGAGGAGCCACGCTGACCGCCGGGCTCTGCTCTCTCCGTGTCTTTGTCCTATGGAAGCACAGCTGCAGATTGCCGGGCACGCTCCTCATCTGCCTGCAGGAGCTGCGTAGAGAAAACCTGGCTGCAGGAGTTGCAAGAAGAGATTTGCGCCCACGCGGCCCTTGTTGCAGGGATTGGGCATCCCATGCAGCACTGCATGGCCTGGGATCTGTGGGTGCACGCAGCAGTCAGCGCCGCAGCAGGGAGATAAAGTGGGGATGGATACGTGCTGTCCTTACCATGTGCTACTCGTATGGAAGAATAATCCATAAATCAAGATATTACAAGGTTATTTAGCGATTCCTCAACTGTTATACATGTGTCAACAACAAATAAAAGAAGCATTTGATAGCATTAGTCCATGTGCCAGGAAATCCTCCTGGTTCCTTCCCTTACCTAGGGAAGGGGAGACCTCGGGCTATTTGGATTAGCACGCTGTGCTGCGATGCTCCTGCACAGGCAGCGCGTTCCTGCGAAGCACTGCCAAGAATTTGCTTGTCACGGAGATGTGTAATGTGATTGCAGTGGAAAATACATGCAAATGTTTTGCCTCTGCTTTTTTCTTTTTCTTTTTTCATTTTTTTCTGGAGGGGAAGAGATCTTGATTAAACAGTAATTAAGAGTGTTTTGGACAACGCAAGGCAGCCTCTCTCCCAGGTGCTTAATAAGTGCCAAGACTGTTGAGTGAATTGTTTATTTAGCGTAGTGATAGGAGGCGGTTATTGCCATGCCTAGCAGAACCACGGCTCCGTGTATGGGTAACCCCAGATACAAACCCTGGGGCAGAGGAGCTCCGTGCCACCATCGTCCTGCATCAGGAGGAGCAAAGCAGGGAGCAAAGAAGTGGGCAAAGCCTCCACATGGCCCCAGGGCACAGCAGTGGTGGCCCAGCCCTGGGTGGGCAGCGCTGCTGGGGTGGGCAGCGGGCAAAGGGTTTTCTGCAGCGCCGGGGCTAAAGGATGTGGAGGAAGCAGCTTGTCTCACAGTGCTGCTGTTTTATTTATTTATTTATTTTCCCCCAAAGATGCACTGATAGATTTTTGGATGATGCTCTAGCAAAAGGAAAAAAAAAATCAATGTCTCAGTGATTGTACCAGGAAGGGCAGTCGATGGGTGAAAAAGCTGCAGCAGGCGTATTGGGAAATGGATTTTTTTTTTTTTCCTGCCCTCCAGACATTAGCTTGAAATTCTTTGAAACGAGGAGAAAACAATCTGTGTCAGAAATGAAAAATTAAGGAGGTTAATGCGATGCCTTTTCCACTTTGAATTTCTCTGAATTCCAGGATGCCCTTGGATGCCGGTGGGAGCAGAGCCGGTGGGCTTTGCCAGTCCTGCCCTGCCCTGCTACCTGCGGGCCGTCCCACGTCCCCATCGCTGGTGGGACAGACACAGGGATGGACGCACAGACATGTAGATGTGTGAATGGATGCATGGACACAGGGAAGGACAAACAGACACGCGGCTGCCAGGTGTGGGCTGGGGAGGCATTGCCCAGGGAGGTGTCTCACCCGTTGTTGTGCAAGACTGTCCTTGCCAGCGTTTGTTAGGGACAGGCTGGGGTGAGGGACTGGTGAGCTGGCCCGGAGTGTTGCAATCAGTGGAAGTCTTTAGAGATGGCTGCTCCATCGAGGTCGTTTGTTCAACAAAGAGTGTTAGGGAGCAATAATTTCTAAGGGGGGGGATCATTGTGAATCTCCAACCCCGGCAGGGGGGTTGGAGATTCATGATCCTTGAGGTCCCTTCCAACCCAGGCCATTCTGTGATTTGGGTAGCAGACTGCTTCCCATGCCTGGTACGCTCCCTGCCTTTCCATAAGGACGCATACAAGCGTGCACATCTGCACACACACACATTCTCTATGCTTCCTCCCATGGTGGCTGCTCAGCTGCGGGCGCTGCTGGGAACGGTGCTCCGAGAGCACAGGGTGGGGGATTTTGCGCCGTTGTTTTTCTGCTTCGGGTAATTGTCTGTGCCTCAGCCTTTCTAAACAAAATGCCTCTGCGGGGACCACTTTTCCCAGTCCCTTGGGTGGTCTTTTTATGCAGGTTTTTATCCACTCTGTGGTAGGCTATAGGCGGCTCTCCAGAGAGCTGGAAAAAACCTCTGCCTGCTTTACCCTATTGCAGAGGGGGAAAATGAACACTCAGAGCCTTGGCTATAGGAAATGTGTGCATGGTCTACGAGCGGGCCCTGCAGCACGTGCTGACAGCTCGCTGCATCCTGCCTGGCTGGCACCAGGGCTCTGTTTTGCTGGCTGTGCATTACCTGTCGGCTGACCGTGTTTGCTTCCAATGCGTTTTTCATTTGGAATTACTGCCCAGGTTGCAGTGTGAATCAAGCGGGCAGCAGCACGCGAGGCCAACTCGCTGCCGTTCCTTCTGTGAACCTCAGCATCGCTGAGGAGCAGAGCTGCCTTACCTGGTGCAGCCACCCGGGTGTGAGATGGGGCACGCTGTGTTTCTATTGTGAATCTAATTACGAGAAGGTGTGTGTTTCCTCGTCTTCACCATCGTTATTTATTGCATCAACTAGGCGGCAGAGGCAGTGGCCACTTGTTCCATCTGCGTGGATCCATCATTCGATTCATTTCTTTTTATTTCAGCTTTGCAGAAGTGAAGAGGAAAATCAGTGAAGTTAACTGTGAGGTAGCGGGGAACAGCGAAGGACATATGGGTATGTAAGGGAAGCAGATGGCCTATCTGACTAAACCACATCATATAAGTTTATGAGTCAGGCAGGTGCTCTTTCCTGCTGTTTTATAGTGATGTCTTAAGGATTTCCCTTTTGATATACGAGGGCAAATCGTCAGCCGAGCCCTTCTCTATCAGAGGCTAATCCAAAAGTAAATCACTCTAAAGCAGCAGGAGAGAGGTCTTGCAAGGCACCCACTATAGAGATATTCTTTTGTTATAAATCATCAGAGTCGTGTTCTTAAGAGATTATGCTGGAAAAAGCAAACAATATAAAAAGGTCAAACACAAATAGTAAAAATGAAATAGTTTGTTGCCTTGCTCTGTCTGCTCACTTAGGAGAGACCACTCAGCCACGAGAGGGGCTGACTGAGCTGCTGGGCTGGGACACAGGGATGGACTGCAGGGGCTGGCCCATCACATCTTGGGTCTTACTTCCAGAGCACAACGATGTGCTCTTGTCCCAGAACGTTATTTAGCAAGGGAAGAGATGGAGAGCGTGGCTTGGAAATATTTCTCAGAAATAACTGAGCAGATCTGAATTAATTTTTTCCAATCGATATGTTGTCAGCCTGATGCATTGGCCATGAAAAATTGGGGTCTGATCAGTTAACCCTTGGCAAATTTATAAGTGGCTAAACCCGGGGCGTTTAGTTAGATGTCTCAGACAGCCCTATTAATGAAGTGGGGTGGTGCAGACCCTGCATGCAGCTCTGGCTGGGATAGGCTCAGGTTGGAGACAACAGAATGCTCCTGAGAGCTTCCTTTTGCCTTTTGGAACCCCAAAAAGCCTCCTAGGAGATGAGCTGCAGAAGGTCAGGTTAATGAAGCGAGACTCCACTGCTGAGCGCTGAGAAGTTAAAATATGCAAAACTTAACCTCAGGTGCACAGCTCTGACTCTGCCCCCTTGTGCATATTCATTAAAATACAGTCTCTAATTACATGTCGTAAGCTGTCTGAGCTGCGTGTGTCCTTAAGTGCAGAAGTGAGGATTGTGCTCTGCTGTACATGTAGTACTGGTGGTTGTCAGCACGAGGCCCAGGCTGGCAGGCCCAATGCTGCTGCTCCAGCCCGACACATGATGTGCCTGACCACGCAGCCACACACTGCTCTGCCCTTTTGCTATGCCCACAGATAGGATCTGACTTCTGCACCGCCTGTGTGCTGGTACATATTGATAGCGATGCTGCTTGCAGCCACCTAACACCCACAGGCACTCGTTTTCCTCATTGTGATTTGCTATAAAGCTGTGCTGGGGACAGATCGCTACGGTATTTCAAAGGGAATCCCATGGATGGCACCCAGGGATGGTGCGGGGCTGTACCCCATCACTGCTGGCCTGCCTATAAGGGGATTTGTATCATCCATACAAAACATAGTTAATGACTGTGTGAACAATCACTGCTAATTGCTCGTAGCTGTAGAGCTTTGTTAGTGTGCGTTGGTTGGATTTTATCCTCATGCATCTCCTTTCAGCTGTCCCCATAGAAGGCTAATAAATTACAGCTCCAGCAGCTCTGTGTGCAGGTGATGTGTGCAACCAGCTCAGGACCTTACTGGTGTGACAAAGAGGCTTCTCTTTGGACAAGTTAGAAGTCAGTTGTGATGGCTTCCACTACACAGAAAGCTGCATTGAAAATGAGAACAGGAGCATTGGTGCTGACATGAGACCTATATGAGAGCTGTCGCAATGGCTTTCCTTGCAGGAGTGCCTGAATAAGGCATTGCACGGAGCAGATCGCTGTGCTCACTCCTCTGGTCCTTCTGGGACCAGCAATGAAAGGGTTAATGGTGCTGGCATCTTGGTTTGTTTTTTTGGTTGGGCCTCTTCCTGGTTGACTTACAGCCAATTGCATGGGCTCCAATTAAGGAGAGAGGTGGGCGATCCAGCCATTTCTGAGGACAGCTTTTAGATGTCTAATTCTAATTAGTTGAGAGGAGCCCCAGCAGACACACGAGCGTCGGCTCTTCAGTGATAAGAACTGAGCGGGTTCTGGGTTCTGTCTTCAGGCTGCCAGGCTGCCACGTGTCCGGCATCAGCTCCCATCCAGTTTGCTTTTGAAACCAATGCGTGGTGAAGGACTAAAGTGAAAACTTGGATGCTGGCACATGGGGTGGAAGAAGTGCGGCTCCGGGATCACGGGTTGAGATGGTGACTTTCAGAAAGCATAACCAAATATCTGTGTGTGGGTGTGAAATATCCCATTTTTTTTCCCTTGTTTTATCATCTTGAAACCCTTCTCAAGGTCTGCATCACTCCTGCTGGCGGCCTCTTGTTGGCATCTGACCCATCATACACTGCACGTCTCTTCAGACCCATAGCAGTGCCTTCTCCACTGCCCGGTGCTGAGCTGAGCACCGAACCTCTGTGTCTTTGCTGGGGGGCATCTGAGCTCCGGCAGTGTTTTAGAGCAGGAGGAGATCAGATGCACACACTTTTTTTGTCCAAGTGCTGGCACAAAGTCAGCGCTCCTAGGAAAGAGTTAACGGTGGTCTGCCTGCAGATGTCCTGATGGAGTGAAGGCAAGCAATGATATTTTATATCATTTTGATATCCGGTCTAAATTAGGCCTGAGGGAAAGACCGTGGCCTATTTAACCCAGCATCTGTCAGTTATCATTATTTTCAGCCAACTTTAGTAGTTTCAAGTACGCAATTTATATTTGGGGGGAGGAGAGGAAACGAGGCTATTAGGAGCTGAGTTTGGCTACTGTCTTTCTTGCTGGAAGAGTTTGCAGCGGCCCTTTGGAAGCTGTTGCGTGAGGGAAGAAATAAATGAGGAACAGCGGCGTGGCTGAAAGTGGCCTACGGTCACCGAGAGCAGCACGGACCATAGCACAAGGAAGGGTGTCAGAAGTTGTTTTCAATCATTAGTCCAGATCAGAGCTGCAGTGTTCGGTTAATAGTGTTGCAAGAAAAAAGGGAGCGGGCTGGCAATGGGATGCAGCTGTGAAAAAGGCCGAGGTGCTGTTGGGTGGGGAGTTCTCAATAAGGATGCAGCTGTGCTAATGCCAGCCCCGGAGATGAGGAAGCCCAAGGGCAGGATCCCAGCCCCAGGTGGCTGGTTCTCAGCACCCACCTGGTGTGCAGACAGTACGGTTCCTGTAGCAGAGCAGAGCCAGGTGAGTCACTGCTATGTGCTGCTGCCTGCCCGGCTGCAGGGGGAGGGAGCGCTCGGGGTAGGAGCCTTATTGTAGTTACCCGGAGCTTCTCCTGGTGGTTACCAGCAAACAGCATATTTCTGTCGTGTTTTTGTGTGGCTGCTTGATTGTTAATCTGCGTGTGGAGCGTGTAGCACGTTGCAAAGGGGGCTCCTTCCTGCCTTGTGCAGACGCTGCTGGCTGTGGTCAGGCAGCTGAGCCATCTCGGTACCCGCTGCCATCAGAAACCACCCTGAGCTTCTGCTCACTAATGCAAGTGCCCTTTATTTCCTTGCACTTCCTTGCAGAATGAGGGGACTCCAGAGCCTACCCATATCATGAGTTCAGGCTGCAGGCGTCTCACTTAGCTGCTAAATCCGTGCTTCCTGCGCCCATGGAGAAGCTCAAACCTCCTTATGGCAGCTTCTCCCCACGTGCTGTGCTGCAGGCACCTGCTTTGTGACATGTTGGGAATGTACCCAGTGGATCCTGTTGAAATGGAGACTAGAATTTGAAGCCTGTGGTACGGCAGCACCTTTCTGTGCTTTCACTTTCTGTAGCAGCTCAAAGTAGGAATTATGAAGCGCTGGTGAATGCGGTGCTGCCTTCTGTAATGGAGACTGGAATTTGCAGATGACGTCAAGCTGCTGCTCACCCTTCCAGTGATTCTGTAAGAAAAATGGGTTTAAATTCTCTAGGAACTGAAGCATTTTCCTTTGTCTATCAAGAAAGAGCCCTGAAGTCCCATGCTGGGAGATGGCACATGTTTGGGTATGCAAGGAGATATGTTTGCTGAGTACTGATGGGTAGGAACTCACTGAAGTAGCAATCGAGATCAGGAACTTCAGGAAATGGTATCAGTTAATGAGAGTACTTGGCAAGCAGGGAGGTGTTTGTGTTTTATTATAGGTAGGGTGGAGCCTGGGGTGAGGACGGACCTTCCCAGGGACTGGACAGTGCGAGCAGCATGGAACTGTGTGAGTCCGAAGGGATCCCTGTAGGGCATCTGGTCCCACTGGCTGCAGTGCACAGGGACACCCACAGCTCCCATCAGTGTGGGCACATCTGTGTGGGTCCGCGGTGCTCAGTGCACGTCCTGCAGCCAGGCCAGGCAGGGAGCGGTTGGCAGCAGTGGGTTGGCTGTTCCAGCATGCACAGCAGCTCCGGGGTTTCGAGGTGTGCCTGACCCTTCTTATGCAATCTGCTAAAATGCCACGTTGTGTAAC
>PPHD01026869.1:0-11329 GCA_002909625.1 Bambusicola thoracicus
GGCCGTTGGCTTTCGGACAATCTTTCTCTCAATTATTTTTGATTTATATTGTATTATAGTGTATTATAGTGTGTTATCTTGCATATTTAGTAAATTAGTTTGTTCCTCCTCAGATCATTGCCGCTGTTTTTAATTGTTCTGGGGTCCCCTGGGTTCCCCTTCCCGGAGGCGCGGATTCTGCGGAATCCTTCCACCCCACTAGTCACGGAACCGGGCCGGACCAGCCCATAAACCGTCGACACTGTAACACAGACTTGAGAATGGAAGACCTTCAATGATTAATAAAATTCCTTTGCCAAGAAGCAATGCCATCTTTGTCTGGCTTTCCAAGCAGCATAAGCCACAAAGTGGCAGAGGCCCAATGACTTTTACTGCTGGTGGCCAGCTTGCGCTCTCCGAGCGCTCTTACTATTTGTTGTTCCTGCTCTGCTTCAACAGGCATGAATATCACACAACAGGCAAACACAAAACTCACCCTCAGCTCCACCCATTTGTCTAACAGCCTTTTTTCATTGAATTCACACAGCAGGCCTGAAGATGTGATACAGAAGGTGCTGTCAGCTTTTTTGCCTCTTCCACATGCCACATCTGCAAAGAAGTTGTTCCTTAGTTCTCCAAGCAATCCTGAGCGACCTAGTAAGGGGACTGTGGCATTGACCTATCAATAAAAATGCAGTTTGTTAGGAACAGTGAGGCACTCTAGGAAGACAGGCTTTTTTCTTTTAAGAAAAGAACATCAAGCCTTATGTACTGAAAGGCCTCAAAGAAAGAGAACTGCAAACAGCCTACAAGGATATGCAGTGACATGCTTTACCTGCTGTGGACCCACTGGCTGCGTACTACAAGAATCACCAGTATTAGCAATTCAGTGGGACAAAACATGATTAATGCCACCAAAAATGGGCTTCCAAACATATGACCTCAGAGACAGCAGACTAACCACAGGAAGAACCACCTTTTCATGCTCAATCTGCAATTTATACCAAATACCAAATGTCAACAGGTAGTCCAAGCATGAAAAAGGAACATCTGTTCACGAGCACTCAGAAAAATGAGCATATATTGATTCCTGTTCCTCACGCTAAACACTTTAGTTGACAGTTCACAGAATACATTAATAACCTCTTAAGATGCTCGGGACCAACATCAAACAGCTCTCTCTACTTCTGTGCTGCAAGGATATCAATAGCTACAGCGATTTTCTAGCTTTTTGTCCTCCTTTCATATGTTTGACTACTACAGAACAAGCAAAATGCTGTACAGCTCCAACAGCCATGCCCCTGCTTCAGCACAGGGTAAAACAAGCTGCCTTTGCAGCATGCATTTGCTACCAGTCTACAGGAAGATAAAAACATGACAGTCGGGGACATGGAATTGTTCCTGAATTTGTTTTCCTTTCCTTCCCCCTCTTCTTTCTAAGTTTCTAATTTTGTATTCCTTTTCTTTCTAAATTTCAGTTAGGTACTTCTCCAAAAAAGCGGTCAGGCGCTGGAACAGGTTGCCCAGGGAGGTGGTTGAGTCGCCGCTAGAGGTGTTCAAGAACTGTCTAGATGTGGTACTAAGGGACATGGTTTAGTAAGGAATATTGGTGGTAGGTGAATGGTTGAATTGGATGACCTTGGAGGTCTTCTCCAACCTTTTCCATGACTCTACGATCCTAGCAAAATCAAAGAATTCCCAGTTACCACAGCTTACTGAGACAAAATCCACCCTGTCATAAGATGAAAGTACACAGCTTGGCTTTTAATGGCCCTTTTCTTACCTTGGAGGTCTTGCTGTCATCCAGATACCAGAACTTGATGTGTCTATTTCCAGCAGTGACAAAGTAACTGCAGTCCTCTGAGAATGACACAGCTGTCACTTTACTTGAGACTTTGTTGGCTGCCACTACAATGTTTTTCTGGAAACACAATCATTTAGATAGCTTGATTTTTTTTTGCTCAGAAGCAAAGGAAACTCATTCCACTTACAGGTACATATTCACTACAAGTGCTGTAGAAACACTATTCAACACTATTCGCTTCTGAATACAACTTCCCCAGAGGAAGCTGAGAACGTTGATCTGGCAGATAGAACAATTCACATTTACATTCAATTCCCTCTCTCACATGCACTGGGACTGAGAACAAGTCAGCAGTCCTGCACTACTGCCTGCAGGAACTTGCTGTTTGAGTCTTGATATGCTGGTTGCACAATCACAGGGAGCTCAGAGCAAATCCATTTCCCTTTATAAACAGGAAGGCAGGCCATAAACCAGCACAAGGAGGAGTTCTCCCAGCCTCCAGGCAGTAATGTGGGCAAACCATTCAAGCTGGGAAACAGGTATTTTCCATAAGGAAAACAGTACTCGTTCCTTCAAGAATTCTCTCTTCTCCCTCAAGACAGGAAGCTTTATGGAAAGATCCAAAACACGAAAAGACCATGTCTGTGCTGCAAAATACAAAGCAAAACCTGCTGCACTTCTCTATGCACCTTAAAAGGTCAAAGAAAGTTCCCTCCCTCGGGAAAGGGAGAAGAACACAGTAGGAACAAAGGGAACAGACACTGTCCAAGCAGAACAGTCAGATGACAGGAGCTCCTTGTTCTCAAGGACTAGCCCTTCATTTACCTCCTCCTCACCTTTCCCCAACGGTTAGAAGAGTGAATTAAGAAGTTTTCTCCTCTGTCTGTGGTGGGTTGTCAGTGCTGCAGCACACAGCTGACAAAAGCGTACCATTTATGACTGCTGCTTTTAGGAAGAGGTTGTTTTGTTTGTTTGTTTTATACACAAGCAGTACACACAAATATTTTCTAAAGAATAAGATGCAGTTTTTCTTTCCACAGATTGCTGCCCCAACCTAATGGCAGACATTTGGCCTACATCAGCTTTCACCCACTGTGCTTTCTCTAAGCTCCCATTCCAAATCATGAAAGGATGAATTAAAGTATTAAAAACCCCAAAACAATGAAAGCAAAATGAGCCAAGTGCATCCACTACGCCAAGGAGGAATCACTGGCTGAAGAAAGTTTGCTTCCTCAATCTCACAAATTGTTTTTTTAACAAGCCTTTAGGAAAGCACAAGGCTTTGTCAAGGCTTCAAAGTGCAGGCTCTTCTGACAGGACAGCAAGATGTCACACGTCTCCAAGTATAGAGAATACCCCTTCAATGAAGTGATTTAGACCATCCCTAAGGGATTGGAGCTCTGTCATGTCCAAACTTGTCTGCATCTATGAATGTCAAAAAGATAATAATAATAACATAGAGGCTGGAAGCAAGATGGAACCGAAATAGGTTACTGACAGACTTGTCCGCTCTATTTAATTTAGCAACACTTTTGTCTACGCAACCTCCTGGAGAGCTTACCTTCCATGACCACACGTTGACTATCATGTCATGCTGGTACCCCACAGACACGATGTACTTGGAGCTGGGAGAGAATGCCACACAGGCCACCCCGTACTTGTGCTCCTGGAGCTCTGCCACCTGGGTTCGTTCAGCCACATCCCACACCCGAACAGCTGGCATGTGCCCGCTCTGGAGGGGACAACAACAGAGAACAGTAAATGTAGCTTCTGAGGTGGGTTCTGACAGATTCAAGAACACGTATGGGGAGGGAGGCTTGGAAAAAGATGTCCATATGCTGGAATTGCGGGAGGTTGAGATGGTGAGATTAGACTTGAGTTCCTGCAAATCTTTAAAGCCCATATTGAGACTGCCGACCAAATGAAAATATGCATTTGAATAGGTGTCTGAAGTGTCTCTGAAGTAAGACCACGTCTCCTGCTTTAGTCTTATTCTCCTCACAAAATAGCCAAAGACTGTAACACTACTTTTCATGCACATCCCTGATGTTTGCAATGGGAATTCACAGCCAGTCTCTGAAAAGGATTATGAAACACTGCACCTCTGGACTCAGTGGACTGCCTAATGCAATGTGGGACATCGGAAATCTCAAATCAGGTCATACCACGCAAAAACATGACATGAATGTTCAGATTAATTATCATATAACATTTCAGGAAGGCAAATGGGAGACTAACAGTACCGTTTCTGTCTCAAAGGTAACAAACACACATGAATGCAAGCTGGCAGAATGTAGGTTAGGTAGTGATAAAGAAAAAGACATTGAGGTAAAAGACCCTCTTTGTTTTTTACACTCATTCTTAAGAGAAAGAAAAACTCACAGACTTCAGAAATGCCAATTCAGCAACTTCTGCCAGACAATTCAATTTTTTTCTTTATCTGTTATTAAACCAAAATAAAACAAGAAGCAGCAGATGAGCTGAAACGTTGGCCAAGAATATGTCTGATGAGCAAATCCTACTTCTGAACCTATTTGTGATTTCACATTGCAATCTGCCAAACCAGTAGCTTGCAAGATAATATTTCCATGGCAACGAGGCAAAATGGTACCTTTTCTGATCATGGCTAAGTCATCTGATTGTGTAGGAGAGGCAACTTTTATGACAAGAAAGAGAAATGAAAGATTTAATAACTCAGAACTGTGAGCGTTTAATTGTCTCGTCCAAAAGCTTTGCCAAGTGACTGTGTGCAGCCTGGAAAAGCGCTATGGTCGGATTTTGCTGCATTTGTTACAGCTCTTTCTCCTGCAAGGCAGAGCTCAGGTCTCAAGGCAGCTGTCAAGATATTACAGTGAGATAAATCAGTTGCTCTTCCAAGCAATTACTGCACTTAAACACATATATACATGTGTATATATATATATATATATACACACACATGTACATGTGTAAATATATATACACACATGTACATGTGTAAATATATATACACACATGTACATGTGTAAATATATATACACACACACACTTCTCAGCATCTTAGAATATACTTAGAAACTTCAACAAATTGAATTCACATTCAATCAAGTAACAAACACTCACCAAAAGGAAGCCCTGTATGGTTCCCATACATGAGGAATTTATGCCACCATGGGAAGAAAGTTAAAAATATATGAAATATATATATGAAATATTCAAAAGACATTTGATGCATATGGCAGGCCAAGGACAAGCCTCCGTGCTCTCCTTCCTGAAAAGCCAGTCATGCAGGAAGTTGAATTGTAACAAGGCAGTATTAACATGAGGCTTCTAAAAGCCAGTTTGACAAAGTTAATTCAGTAAGCATTTCCCTATGGGACTGCCCATAGGACAAAGAAGAGACTGCTGACACCAGCAGGGGACACTACTCCACCAAGTAATAACTCAAATGGGAGGCATGTGGGAGGATACCAAAAAGAGAAATGGTCTTACAACAGGGTGAGACATGTTTTGCAGCAAGAAGGAGAAAAAAAAAAAAAAAAAAAAAAAAAGACAGAACTTTCAAGTATAACTGGGAAAAAAAATAATTAAAATAAAAATAAAAACTTGTCATTTTCCCTAGTAAAGTGTCAATGCGAAAAGCTTAGGTTGTTAGTAAGAAAAATATTCACTTCATTTTTCATTTCTTTTCCTACATGAAAAAATAGAGCAGCAGAGGTACAAAAAACAAGGATTTTTTTTATTTCCTTACGCATACATAAAATAAAATTACATATAAACATATAACGCTTTTATATCTTTACCTTAAGACTTCTACAGTATAAGGAGGCACTAAAAACATACTACAGTAAACTACTCAGGAAAATCTTGGGAGGGCTGGGGAGGTGTCCAGGCAGCGTCTGTCCTGAAACACCACTGCTTCCATCCTTGGCCCAGCTGGGGAGCCACCCAGTGACATGACAGCTGCCATTGCAATGACTGCTCTAGGCACCTCTGCAGTGCACAGCCACCTTCTTGACAGCTTGAACACAGAGCTATCATATATTTCCTCTCCCTGTGGCTGAGACTCAGGAGGGGACATGTTTCACACATGCTTGCTCCCCATGTCTTAAAAAAGGGCAGACTAATGGTAAACTAACATTAATCTCAAAAAAGAGCAAACTGAGCCCAATCCTAAGAGAGACAGTTAACATTTCTATAGATTTCTAACATCCAGCAATTCCAAATTCATGACACACAGTCCATGTCTTGAGCTTCTAATGCACAACAGACATGCAGTGCAGTTATCCATATTCCCCCCTTTAGGCACGTTTGAAAAGAAGAAGCAATTGTCACCTCCGGTCAAACATACAATGCCAAACCACAGGCACTCAGATCTTCTGTCACTATTCCAAAAGCTCCAGTCCATACGCACTTTTCACTTCTTGCACAACACAGTTCAGCTTATCCTTGGCCTACAGGGCTGAGGATAAACTCTGTTTGAGATTAAGAGCCATCCAAGTACTCTTCACTGTGCTAGAGCAGAGCCACACTGTGTGTGTCCTCTCTCTTATTTCCAGTCTACCTTCAACCCACACAAGCCACTGCAGAAGATTCATCCCCTAAGCTAATGAAAAAAAGCACATAAAAAAACTGCCAGCAAGACCATCCAGAGCTGCCCACAACCTGATCAGTCCTTCAAGAAATGCAACATTAAGTTTCTCTGGACAAAGGCTGTTGTTCACTGGCTTGTTTTTTCTCTGCTGTGCTTCAAAACGGGCTAGACAAGGTGTGCCGCTCTTCTCTCACACTTACCTCTCCTGTAACCAAATATTTTCCATCTGGAGAGAAAGCGAGTGCTGTAATTGTTTTCCTAAAACAGAGAAAATGACACTGAGAAACATTTCCAACAAATGATTTCATTTCAATACATCACGACTGGGGAGTAGGCTGGGACAAACTGGAAAGAGGCTCAAATCACACGTACTAGCCTGACACAATAGTTTTGTGTTACCAGAAGTCTTAACACTTGCCCTGGGGATTCCCTGGTGCCCAAATCTCTAGCAGTATGCCTACAGCACTGGACACTCTCCAAATGTTGAGGTTCACCCTCATATTCATGCCTTGATTGCAGATACAGGACCAGTATGAGTCTGGACTGCAACAATGAGGCCATAATTTCACGTGAAGGAAAAAAAAAAAAACATACAGATACCAAGGAGTTCTTGCAAGGCCTCCTCCACGTCATGCCTGCTAACAGTTCCTCATGGGGCCACAAAATTTATGAGCTGTTGCCTCATCAATAACAGCACCCCACATCAGAAGGAGATAGAGTTAAGCCAGCAGGCAGGCAGGCTCTCCCCAAGGCAACTCTCATGGAGGGGATTAGCTGGGAGCAATAGAAGTTCCTATACTTTGCTCAAGCCATAAAAGCCTTGAAATTCACCTCCCACAGAGAGCCAAATTAGCTTGAAACTTTACTCACCTGGAACTGTTTAGAATATGGTGTTGCTTATTTTTTCTAGGGTTGAACAGCACAACAACACACCTAGATGGAAGAAACAGGAGAAAAAAAGTTTGCGTAAGTATACCTATAAAGAAAAATGAAGAGCTGTCTTTGCTGGCAGAGCAGCAGTGTACACAGCCTCAGAAAGATGTTCCATCCCCTAACTTCACAGGTTGAGCTTTGGCTATCCAGGAAATGCAAAGGAAGAATCACAAATCTCTCCCATACGGAGGCGTACTGTGTGCCAGTATCATAAAAATTACCCTTCTTGCATCTGTAAGCCGTAAGTCTCTGATTGCTCATGCTGGACAGAAAGGTTAATGATGAGTCTATGCGATAGCTCTAATAGATTAAGTCCCCTGCCATAAAAACAACCGTATGTACCAACCACCAAACTAGAATGTTAGGATGAAGAAAATAGGTAATTTCTAGAAAGTCTTGGAGTTAACAACAGGAGTTAAATTCCTGTGCTTTGTCCATGCCACAGGACAGAAAGTTGTTGAGCACAGCATGAGAGGTGGCTGGCCAGTAAAGAAATGAAAAACCATGATGCCAAAACCTATTAACCCAAAAGGCATATCTGAATAAACAATTTGCTTAGGAGCTTTGCTGAAATCTCTCAGAAATATGAGCTGCAGGAGTAAGTAGCAACGTTCTGCTAAGCAATGTAATTGTCACCATAGGAGCAAAACAGTCACAGACTGGGAGGGGAGTGACTGAGAAAAGGCCCCACTTCCCCATGAATCTGTCCAGTAGACTGGGTGCCCCAACCCACCACAAGCAGCCTGCAACATTTCCAGGTCCTGTATCTTCTCCACTCCACATAAACAACCAACAAAGTTTCAAAAATCCTCATGTAACAGCATTTGTTTGGTAGAAGAGGGCATTACCACTGGTTACGTTCAAAAAAAATAAACAAAAGAACAAAAAACCCACCACCACCACAGGGCCCTTCCTGCTTGCTCCTGAAAGCATAAAAGGAAAGAAAAACTGGCCTCGGGCAGAACAGCAATTGCTCTATGTGTCCTATCTCTCACTTCATCTCTAAAATAGAAATCGAGGGTTTTGTCTCTCACTGTTAACACACACTGCCAATGCTCAGAGCCCTGGCTCCTCCTTCACAGCCATGCCAGCAGAGTGCTGCCGGATATCCAAGCTCCGCTGCCAGCGGCCCTCGCTGCCAGGGACTGCTCTTATATCACCGTCACACTGGGGCTCACCCACAACACGTGCCAGGCCACAAGCATCAGTCACAGGAGAAATGCACAGGATAGAGCAGTAGCACAGTTGGTCCAAAGTAGACAAGGAAGTCGACAAAAGCGTAGGCATCACAGGAACAATATCCCAATGTAGGCAGCAAACAAGCAGCACAGCTAGACACCATGGGGTCCAGGGCCCTCTCTGTGCTCCCAGAAGCACTTGGTGCTCACAGTGCTCTCAGCCCAGGTTTGGCAGGGTCTCACCTCTGCCATCTCTGCAGAGGCTTGCATCTCCTTCCCTAGGCCAGGCAGCTCCCCTTTACGTGATCTGGCAGGGCTACCCACCAGAAGCAACGTACATTTTGAAATAGCAAAGAGAACAGGAAGGAGTACTGACACGCCAAGGCTTTGAGCTCAAAGTCCCTGGTGGAAGCAGTCACGCTCCGTTAACTTCACTAGTTCAAAGCAGACCCAGACAGATGTTACCAAGGCTTTAACCTCCAAGTCACCAGCCATTCACAAGAAATGTCCCAGAGTGGATTGCTCTATATTTCCTCCCATCATTCTCCATTCATGCCCCATGCAGAAAGCCAAGGCAATAAAGGCATCAAGGTTTTTTTAACAGTGAAGGCTAGCAGCCATGACTGGAAATATGATCTTGTGCAAGAATGTGGAAGAGGAAATAAGGAATCTGTTCAGACTGAGATTGATCCTTCCATACTTTTTATCCTGGGGAACGAATCTGGAGTTTTGAGTCAAAGCTATGCTATTAATTTCTGAAGGATTACTGTAAAGAAGCAGGTGGTTTGTGATTCATTAACAAGCCCAGTGAGGTTAAGCCTTGCAAATCATGAGATATGGAATAGGAAGTTAGCAGATGTGAATATCTGTCTAATTCTAAATCTCCAACTAATCAGAAAAGCAAAGTAAAACTCCACTACGTGAAGTTTGATAGGTTTAATGGACTAAAATGCCATTGGGGTTATTGACAATGATGAATTTTGCTAAAAATAAGCTTCAAAGAAAACATTAGAAAGAATAAAGACTCAACATCCTGGAAAAGAATTTCCTATACATTCTACAGAAGAAAATGACTTCAGAGAACTGAAGGCAGTCTAAAAACACAGGAAAGATGCGAAAAACAAACTATGGTCTTCAAATCAGGCAAGTAAACAAACAACTTCCCAGTAGAGTGAGCCACTAAGGCCCAGTTCTTTGCAGTTAGTAACTTCCAGAACAGAGCCTTTGACCACTCACTGTTATGAATTTTAGCTCAGCTGAGCTCCAGAGTTGGTAGTCTCCCTGTGAGCCTTCCTTCCTTTCTCTTTCCTGGCTCCCAGTGATGACCAGATCTCCAGTGGGAAGGTAAGGGCCACCCACCTCACCAGGGAGAACTGACAAACTACTACAAGAGCCACGCAGGTTAGTGTCCCACAGCAGCAGTCACAGACATGGGTATTTTAACTCTGTCTTAAGAAACACTTGTGCTCACTGAGTTGGACTCATAATGAATACCTCCCAGCAAGAGGAGGAAAAAAGAATTTCAGAAATAAGAGTATCTCTGTACTAGTCTGCATGTATTGACTAATGACACAAAAAGGTGTCTTTAACCCCCAGACTAAGTGGAAAAAAAAGGATTGCACATGGTTACGTTGAGCTGTAAACTAGACTTGCTAATCAGTTATGGACTCATATGCCAATTAAGTCATTTGGCTAGGCTGAAGTGGCCTTTTCAACTTGTTTTCTTGCATGAGCTGCTATCCAACAAAAATCACCCCACTGCTATGCTTTCCACCATCACCCTCCTGTCTGCCTCACACAAGAGCAATGAAGGCTCCAGCTAATGCCAGAGATACTTTATGTACCAGGATGGGAGGCCACAAGCCACACATCTCACAGCAAGACACAAATACTGTCTAGGGAGTGAGGAACACCTACCTAACTTTGACAAATTGCCCCCTCCCAGAATGCCTGGAAAGGTGTGTAGTCCTCTCCATTTCAGAGCACATCATCTCAAAGATCAGAGGTTAACCGCTTTCACCACTTTAACCTCTCGTGAGTGCTCAGGGCAGCCTCAGTGCCTGTTCAGACACTTGGCAGTTCACAGCCCCAGAGCAGTTCCTCCACCTCACATAGCTGGCAAGTCATTCTTCAGCAGAATCTGCGCTTGATCTGGGACCTAAACCAATACCCACCACAATGCACACTACCTGTATTCAGAAGGCCAACACGGCTAGCAACCTTGTTTCAGCACTAACTCCACTACCTTTTCTGCAGCTGCACACACAGCTTGATGACATCACCTTTTCAAGCACTAGTACAGTCTGATTTCCAAGACATTTATAGAAGCTGTTCACTGCCGCATAGGTTACTGTTGTACAAACCATCTATCCAGCCAGCTAAGATCAAGTGTTGTGCTTGTTTGTACACTGGCTCCTGAAGAGGCCGTTGACAATTGCATACATATTTAAAGGTTTATTCCTAGGTCTACGACATCACCCACAACCTTCAAGTAACATCTTCCTGGCGCAAGCAGCTTTTAAAGACAAAATGGCTGCAGAATCTTTCCCAGGTCTCCTCTTCCTCATGGAGCAAGCACTCAGACAACCTCAGCAATTTCAAAGGCCAGAATTGACTATCACAGCTATGTCAAAGGTTTTTGCAGCATCAGGGAGGCCACTTGGGTCAGCCAATAGGAAAGCAGGGAAAGGTTCCTGGAAGAGTTTTCTAAACCTGCTTGAAGGCAAAAACCCTATCTCACACATGCACAACCATGCACAACATATGCAGATAAAAAGCTGGTGTTACTTCAAAGGAGGAAAGGAGGGAAACATCTTAATAGTTCCCACCAGCTCCAGCAGAAAAAAATATATACAGATATAA